>JAFVLL020013882.1:0-60547 GCA_021397915.2 Tor tambroides | reverse complement strand
ATTTGTCGTTCTATCATTCTATCTGTTGTTCTATCGTTCTATCGTTCGATCTATTGTTCTATTGTTCTAATGTTCTATCGTTCTATTACTCTGTCGTTCTATCTATCTATCTATCTATCTATCTATCTATCTATCTATCTATCTATCTATCTATCTATCTATCTGTCAGTCAATCTCGTTCTATTTGTCGTTCTATCATTCTATCTGTTGTTCTATCGTTCTATCGTTCGATCTATTGTTCTATTGTTCTAATGTTCTATCGTTCTATCGTTCTATTACTCTGTCGTTCTATCTATCTATCTATCTATCTATCTATCTATCTATCTATCTATCTATCTATCTATCGTTCTGTTGTTCTATCTGTCGTTCTATCATTCTATCTATCTATTGTTCTATCTGGTATATACTGTAGTATATACTGTAAATACTGTAGATAGTGTTGTTGGTCGGACTAGAACTCATCCAGACTAGTCTGAGGTTGCTCCGGTTCTCTGTGATATCTATTTCCTCAGTATCAGACCCAGAGCGAACCCTGTTGCTGAGCGACCGCCGCCGAATACTGATGTGAAGATGTGGATTGTCTTCATCCCATGATGCACTGGGTCAGTGTGACAGTGATAGATGTTGACCCGGCTGCAGAGTTAAAGAGAGCTCATCCCTGACGCTGGGCGTTCTCTCCCGCTGAGGAGGAGAGTGGCCGACAATCTGGGGCTTAGACACACACATTTCCACACGCACACCTGCTGAGAGGGCAAGTGAGGTCCAGTCATCCACACATTATGTGGTGCACCCGCAGCTGTTAACGCAAGGACCTCACACACACAAACACACCTCACACTTAACCGATCAATAATAATCACATCATGGAGAAATTCATTGGCTCTGTCGTTGAGGATACCTCTCTATTGACCACGTTGTTATTTTCTCTTACTCACATCCATACAGACACACAGTCTCTCTTTATTTTGAAACAGGGTGATGGTAGGTTATTTTTGGTTTAAGATTATATACTTATTTTGGCTGATGAATTTCCATTACATTTTCAAGCATAATTATTGCTAAATTCTAAGGCAGCATCACAATACCCATAATTTGTATCTGTATGATATTATATTTGAAAACAGTATTTTAGTATTATTTACATACAATTCTAGTTTTTTATTATTATTTTGAATTAGCTTTTGATTTGAATTATTTTAGTTTTAATAGTTTTCTGTGCTTTAATAATTCAACTTAAACATATGCCAATGCAAAAATGTAATATTTTATATGTAAGTTTAAGTTTATAAGTAAGTTTATATTTGATTTCAGCTTTATTTCAGCTTTTTAAATAGATTTAGTTTAGTTGTAGTCAATAATAACAACAAAGATTCATCATTCGATTTCCATTCACTAATGCATCATTCAGTCCAATTTGAAACTGGTTTGTAAACAAGTTTTACTCTACACAGAAGTAATATTTAGGCAGTCCTCACAATCTATGGCCCTGTTTACACCTGGTGCGCTTATTAGCATGCGTTGGGTTTGTCCATATTTTACCCAGCGCTGGGTTGTATTTAACCCAGCACTTTTTAGAGTGTGTTATCCCACCGGTAACCATTGTGACCATCAACATGTTAACTCATTCTATGACCACACTCAACAAAACTGAATACATGTGAATTCATATATTAATACTAGACATCTTAAAGATAATGTGTACCAAAAATCTTTGTCATATCTTTATGTTAACATACTTTACTAGCCTTTCATTTTGGAGCTTTGATGCAGTTATCATCTTCTCAAGGTGCAAACGGGAAATAAACTGCTCTGGTCATGTGACAATTTGCACTAATCGTGTGAAACTGCACATATTTAATTGAAACACTTTATTTTTTTTCATATTTGCAGGTAGTGCACTAAAACATCAGTCAGGAAGGTTTTTAGAGCTTTATAAAGGAAAACCTTTCTTACGGTCACAATTGTGACCGGTGGGATTAATATTTTGAATTAAGTTGTAATTTTGGGCTTTTATCTTTTTAATATTTCTAATTAGCTCTAATTTATTTTTATTTCAGTTTTAGTAATATTAGTACTTAAACTTATTTCAGTTGGTTGCCAAGGCAACATTTCAAATTTTTATGTTTTAAACCAATATTTATATATCTATATTTCAGATTTTTAAATAATTTTAGTTAATAATAACAACACTTGTTCATCATTTAGAACAATTTTTGAACCGGATTGAATGATACTTAAAAGAATGATTTGCTTGCAAATTGTTCATCACTGTGGGTTGTGAAAAAGTTTTACTCTCCAGTGAGATGTATTGTAGCAGAGCATAAAGATGAACATTCATTAACTAAATTTTCACGCCTTTTCTAGGCCTACAAAACCGTTTTTTAAAATTGCTTGATATCCTTATATTGTCTGTGAGAGTGGAAACCCAAAATAAGGGTTATCTTTGAGAAATGTCATGCACAGAATTGCTGAGTTAAGAGGTTTTCTTTTAAGTGTTTGAGATCCATTCTCTTCTCCTGGTTGTTTATTTATACATTAGCATGAGCGCAGGCCTCATTGTACCGCTAATGAGCATCATTAATTTCCGCGTGTTGACTGACCTCTGATGCCCGCTCAGCCCTGACCACACCATTACACTCGCAAATAAGAGGTTTGGCGGTTTCCACACATTTCTAAACATGTCCTGCATTGCCTCGCAGCTCTTCCTGTCCCAGACTCCCTTTCAAATGCTAATAAGTGACGCGGACTCATCGTTTACAGTGTGTAGGCTGTCGCGGTACATGCCTTCCTCTTCATAATCAAAGCGCTCACCGGGCAGTGACCGCCGGGCTCGGCTGCCCGCGATGCTGGCTTGTATTCCCGAGGGTCTTGAGTTTGAATTCTGCTCAGAGCTTGAAGTGAAGCACACCGCATCCAGCTAGCAAACTCTGTTAGCAAAGATGTTCTTGAGTGCATATATGACTAATGGATCACGAGTATGGAGGATGTCATCTGAAATTTCCGTTTCTCGTATTGTTCTGTTCATTTCAGCATGCTTAGGTCATGCATGCTTTTCTGTAAACATACAAGATGTTCGTATCTGACAGAAAGTTTATTTTTTCCCCAGAAGTCCATGTATAATATGTATTGCCGTCAGAACCATTATAGTTTAGAATATATATTCTTGCAGTCTGAACAGTAATGGCTCATTTCAGTGCTCAATGTACTGTACTTTGTACTTGTATTTCACTTATGAACCCATTTTATAGTGAGTTTAAATAACAATTAGTGCCAGCCCAGTAGTAATTCATTCATTCATTCATTCATTCATTCATTCATTCATTCATTCATTCATTCCTGAAATGTCAATGTCCCTTGTAATATATATAATGTACATAATATGCAGTTAATATTAGGTCAGTAACATTTATAAATTATACATTGTGTAATAAAATAAAATAAAAATAAAATGAATAATAATAATATTTAAACTGATATTTTATATGTATATTTGTTTGGTGTCTTTGAATATTTAATAGTATTTAGACAGATAATTTACTGAATACTAGAAAATGCTGAAACAAATAGTGAAATGATTTGATAATAATAATAATAATGTTTTATATTTATATGTATATTTATTCTATGTATTTGAGCATTAAACAGTGTTTAGACAGATCATTTACTGAATACTAGAAAATGGTAGAAAAAATATGAAATGTTTTGCTTGCATATTATTATTTGGCTTGATATTTTGTTATCTAATGCTGTGATATCCAGACATTTTTAATTGTGTCTTAAGTATCCAAATACTTTTTGAGGGCACTGTGTGCATGAGAGTACAAATTTATCATCCACTCGCTGGAAAAAAAAAATTAGGTTGAATTGTAGCCTCACTAGCTTTAGTTAGTTGGTCTCCTACACAGCATATATATATATATATATATAAAAAAACACTGCTAAAGAAAGAAGTGAAAATGTAATGTAATACTCTCATTTTCTCTCTGTCCTTCAGCTCCTGCGAACGCTCAGATTGTGCATTCTGGGCAGACGTGTGTGGTGAAGGAGGACAACATCAGTGAAAGGATCTACACCATCAGAGAGGGGGACACGTTAGTTCTGCAGTGTCTGGTCAAAGGACACCCGCGGCCTCAGGTGAACACAAACACACATTCACATCATATACTGCACTCACTGCTGGGCAGAAAGACAAGCACATGGGGCCCGAATTTAACTTTTTGCCACACCTTCCAACAGCGAGTGGATTTAATGGACAGAAATATTGTAATAAGCTGTGGAACTTTATTTGATATTAAATACTTTCATCCTCATGACAGTGTATTTTAGCCCATATTTGTGACAAACAGTGCAGATCTGTATGTCAGCTGTAGCATGTATGAGTAACGTATGAGATGATCTCCCTAAAAATGCACCTGTCAAAAACAAGAAGGAAAAAAAAAGAGCACACAAAGACACAGCATGATTTTGTTCTTCGTATTTTTGTTTTGGTAGCTTAATGTGCAGAACATCCGTCATATTTTTTGACACATGGACACATGGAGAGAAAACACTTTTTGGCATTCTAGATTAACCTCTAGTGGTAAATCTTTCACTGAGGTAAAAGTAAAAAAAAACCCCAAAAAAACAATATATATTTGCTTCAGCAGACAATAAATTAAATAATTTATTATTTATCTTTTATTTTTCATCTGTTAAAAAGATGACAATTAAATTATATAAATTATGATGTATTATTTATTTATAGTAAATAATATTTATTTTAATTGCATTATTTTTATAAAATTTTACACACACACACACACACACACACATAGAATTTAACTGTATGAATTATAAAATTAGAATACATATTTGTTTTATATACAATTTAGTGTATTCTTTTTATCAAAATACAATTATAATAATATACAATTACATTATATTTAAATTATACAATTTATAATTAAATTATATTATATATGAATTAAATTAATATAAAATATATTATATATTAATTAAAGTCAATATAAATTATATATTGTTATAAATTATATAAATTCAAATAATGCAATATAAATAAATAAAGAAAGAAATGATGTTTTCTTTATATCAAATTACACATAATTTAAATCATAAAAAATCTATTAAAATGAATGATAGAAATGTTTTGCATACACAGCAACATACAAGATGTTAACTTGTTGACAGGTTTTTGAGAGGTCAGCACTTTTTGTGCGTATGCGTGTCTTGTCTCTGATAACAGATGACTGCAGACACTGAAGGAGAGAGGGTCTGTTAGTGGACTTTAGGTTTTTTTGAGTCTTGTGTTGGCGTGTGAGTGTGTGTTATATAAGGTAAGGGTGAGCTGATATCAGTAGGAGGTGTGAAGAGTGTGGCTCCCACAGGCGCTCTGTCCACTGCCATCAGATCACTTATTAAAGACCCTCATTCACATACACGCATCCTCCCAACAACCTGTCTACATATATTAGTGCTCCAGGTTGCATCAGCAGAACAGCGATCTGATCTAAATTCCATCAGTTTTCCTTCCCGCGGTCCTGAGAAAGAGTGCACTGAATAAAGAAGTTGCTATTCCATAACATGATCCACGATTTCCATTAGAAATGTCAGGACATTACGATGACAACAGGCTGAATATAGGAGTGTAATATAGAGTGTGAATATAGTCACAGTGTCTGAATATAAACTAATGAGGATATTACTGCATATTCTGTAGGACGTTATTGCCTGCGGTGCCGGGCCTTCACGGGTCACAAGATGTGTGCTTCTGTGTGTGTCTAGATATTTGTGCCTGGATTTTGTTTGTCTTCAAGGCACATGCATTGAAATGTGTATTGGTGTATTTTGTCCTTTATGTGTTAGAGAATTGTTTGTAGAAAGACAGACAATCGATTGTCAGTTTGGCACATTTGTGTAATGCTCAGTGGTGTATGGTGTCATTTCAGTATTGGCAAAATTTACACCTAATGAGCGCCTATGACCACTATGAAATTATGTTAAACATAGGGACGGAATAAAAACAAATATGATGATATAAAATAGTATGTTTAGCCTATAATAGTATGTATCTTGAAAACCAAAAAAAGTAGCACCATATATATTTTTTTAACTTTTATTCCGCAAGTATGCATTAAATTGATCAAAAGCAAAGACATTTATAATGTTACCAGATTTCAATTAAATGCTGCTCTTTTGGTTTCCACAAAAAATATTAAGCAGTACAACTGTTTTCAAAATTAATAATAATAAGAAATGTTTCTTGTGTGGCAAATCAGAATATTAGAATGATTTTTGAAGGATCAAGTGTCATTGAAGACTGGCGTAATGATGCTGAAAATTACATTTAAAATTATTAAAATAGAATGCAGTTGTTGTAAATTGTAACAAAATATTTTTTATATATATTACTATATATTTGTTTAAATAAATGCAGCATTGGTGAGCATAAGAGACTTTCAAAAACATAAAATCTTACTGACTGCAGACTTTTGAACGGTAGTACATGTTTTTACTTTGCGCCAGTGCTGGAATGTTCTAGAGCTCTGGATTTAGTGTATTTGATAACTTAAAATGTGTCATAAGCCCCTTTCACACATTCAGACTTTACTGGTAAATTACCGGTAAATTGCCGTAAAGCGATTATGTGTGAACAGGGCCTTTTTTAAAAATACGGGTAAATTCATTCCGGCAATTTACCAGTAAGAGAAGTTGTAACATTACCAGTAAATTGCCGGAATTCTGCTGTGCGTGAACGCAGAACGAGATTGCCGGTATGAGCAAGTTCAGAACGCACTGACGTAAGACGTCTACTCTGGGCCAATCCAGAGCCATTGAAATTCAAAACACAACAGCTCTGGGCTGCATTTACTTGGCGCTGTGTAGTCAAAGACTATAGAATACCCAAGACATGTCACTCATATAGTTTTGAATGAGGAATAATGCAATGCTCAATATGGCTGCTCTATCTAATGAAGCCCCACCTTCTGAGCAAAAGAGCCAATCTCTAATCGGTAAAGTCAGCGCGTCACTGCATGTGCCATTAGAAGTCCTGGTTGCTATAGAAACAGTCAGCATTCTGAGACATGAGTCCTAGCACTGCGCAATAGCAATGGCTGATCTAACCTGAGAAATAAGCTTTTTTTAATGCGATTTGAGCAAAATAAACAATATTTATGACACTGCTGTTGTCAGATTTCATTGGTGATTTCAAATATGAAATTTAATCGTAAGCTTGGTGACCAGTTTTGGAGAATTTGATGTTTCCTCATTCAAAGAGATAGGAGCTGCACTTGCATGCCCGAGAGGCGTTTCAAAGATGGCCGCCGAGTGACATGACTTGCCTTAAAGGGACTTTGGTGTAGTTCAGTTGAAGTCGTCTTAAGCCCCGATCATGTTTTACAAGTTTGAAAATGCAAGGTGTACTGCACTGCCTTTTCTTGGTTTTTATTAATTTAGAAAAGAGCAGTGTGCTGCGGTTTGTTTATGTTTCTAGGCCATCATTGAGTCTGCTGTCCTGTCAGTCTAATCAAGGATCCTTTCATTCCAAGCAACAGTAAACTGTCTTCACCACAACAGAAGGCCCGCCTCTCCATTCATTCGATTGGACAATGGGAAAAAAACAACAACACATTTTTGAATTTACCGGTAAAGTCGTTCCGGTAATTTTATGGCAATTTACTGGTATTACTGTGTGAAAGGGGCTATAGATGTTAGTGTTTGCTCGTAATGTGATATACTGAGTTATCAAGTAACTGCATGGTAATATTCAGTATGATGTTTATATATGTTCTGCGAGATTTTTGAGTAGCTATTTTCATTTATACTTATTTAATTGATTAATTTCAGGAATCTTCTATTTGTCCAATGTTAACCCTTAGATGACCACTGGATTTGTGATGGGTTGACTGTAGATGATGACGGTAATGCTGGGAAAGAGATCTGGGCTGATGGGGACATTGGGTTGTGGTGTGCGTGCTGCATCCCAAAGGGAGTGTTGAGTTGCTCTCTGCATTGGCATTCTGCAGCGGTGTCCAAAAACATGATACTGCTTTGCCCCCTCCCTCCCCCTGCCTTTTTCTACCACATCATGTTTCTTTGCTCTGTGTGATTAACAGAGAGGCAGTAAAGGTCAGCCGTCTTCAAAATGATTCGGCTCTCAGAGCACAGCCGCATGTCCATTGCTCTATGAACCCATTTGTTGTCGATTTTTATATAGGCTGAAAAATGTGGCAGAAATCTTGTTCAGGATGACGCAGCTTCTATGTTGTAAAGATGGAGATTGAACCATAGGCATATGGAGATGAGTGTATATGGATTTTCTTTAGTTAGCTGTACTTTTGGGGGGATTTATACCACTGTAATAAAATGCATGAAAAAATGCATCATGGTTTACACAAAAATATTAAGCAGCACAGCTGTTTTCAACATTGATAATAATAATAATAATAATAATACTAATAAGAAGAAGAATAAATGTTTCTTGAGCAGCAAATCAGCATATTAGAATGATTTCTGAAGGATCATGTGACACAGAAGACTGAAATAATGATTCTGAAAATTCAGCTTTGCATCACAGGAATAAATTACATTTTAAAAATATTCAAAGAGAAAACAGTCATTTTAAATTGTAATAATATTTTACATTATTGCTGTTTTTGCTATATATTAATAATAATTAAAACTGTTGACATACAGAATACTCTGAGGAGCAAAAGGCTTCAAAAGTCTTCATTTGCTTCCCATTATCTCATTGCTTTCTAGAAGAAACTATTAAGATTTCATTTGTGATTTTTCTCTCATATACTACAGTATATATCACAATGTCCAAATCAGGCCAGGTTTCAGACACAGATGGTTCAGTACACTTGCAGCAGAAGAGAAAGCAAGTAAGCGAGTCTGTTGGGCAGTGTGAGTGAGCAGTGATTGTGTTTAAGGTCACTGGGAAGGTCTGGTAGTGTTGGAGATATAGCTGTTCACAGGACTTGCAGTTCACATCCTATAGCATTTCTGTCACATGGACATCGGCGGCTAAATGCACAGCCTTTAGTAACACAATAGCAGCCTAAATGGCTTTTCTGAAAGAGATCCCGCTCCGCACATTATTTATTCATACTGCTGGTCACTGCAACCTTGGGCCCCGATCAGAGAGAGAGTGAGAGAGAAGAACAAAGAGAAAAAGGGGGATTGCTATAGAAGTTTGAGATGAGGGGAGTAGAAGGAGGGGTCGTCTGGGTTTGGTTTCTGTCCTTGAGAAGTGCAGTGCAGAAGGATCAATACACTTCTGAAAACACAAAGATCAGATGGCAAAAAAATCACTCCACACCACATACTGATCAAGACACAAGGTCATACGACAACAGAGAGACAGAGAGCAGAAAACACAGGCCGCGGATCAGGGCCGAAACAACTATAACAACTCCAGTGTTTGAGGAAGTTTGTCTTTTTGGCCACTTTTTTTTTGGAAATAAATATTAGTTTTCTTGATGGACGTGTTATTGGAACCAGAAGTTTGGGCGAGACATATCTTTATTATCCAGCAAACTTTACTTTCGTTATCTAGCAAACATTATTGCAGGCAGGGTTGCAGGCCTGTGTCTGTCTATCTATCTATCTATCTATCTATCTATCTATCTATCTATCTATCTATCTACCTATCTGTCTATCTGTCTGTTTGTTTGTTTGTTTGTTGTATCATTCATATGGCCCTGTATTCATCATTCTGTTGTTCTTTCTAGGTATATGGATCTCCTTGACTTTTATTTCTCAGTTCCTTGAATTTTCCTTACATTCAAATTTGAATTTTGGTTCTGCATTCTGTTTTTACTACTGCGGTTCAAATTTAAAATTCATGTTATTTATTTTTTTTTTAGTTGAAGGCGGCATCCATGGGAAAAAAGCAGAATTTCTTTCTTTCTTTCTTTCTTTCTTTCTTTCTTTCTTTCTTTTTATTTTTGTATACATCTGCCTATGTTTCAGATCATTCATACGGCCCTGTATGGAGACAGACAGGAAACAGTATAGAGGATAGAGGAAGATGAGGATGAAGGTTGTGATGGTGAGACACATGTAGAGCAGAAGGAATATTAAAGCAGTGTGCTGGTGCAGTGAGTTGTGTAAAGCCCCCAGTGGTGGAGTGTTCTAGAAAGCACAGTTCTCGTTGGCACCTCAGTGTGCACGGCATCTAAATAGATTACACCAGACGGCTTCGCACAGAAACACTGTTTAACAGCCTCTGATTGGCCACGAGAGAGAATGAGTTAAAGGAGGATGGTTAGACACGAACGTTTTAACTTGTACCAGATGTCTCGTTGTACCATTGGTAATAGCGGGAGGGAGAGACTCGGTCATCAGAAATGTTTGAAGTTACTGGATGAGTAAACACTGTTTCAAAGCGGTCACATTATAAAAAACATATTTTTTGAACTGCAACAGTTTGATGAAATGTGTAGACATTTGCAATTCAGACCAGTTGTTGAAACTAGGCTCTAAAAACCTGTAATTTGAAAGCAGGTTGTGTTAGTAGTTCATAGGTCAGTGAATTAGAAGTCATTTACATATATAAATCTTAAAAGTACTGTAACATAAAGAGCCTGTTTAATGCGTTAATTCAGAGAGAGGGTGGAAAAAATCATTTAAAACTAATTCACAGAGTTTTTGTTTTCAGAAACTGACTGGTATTTGGTTTAACATGGTTTCAGTGCAAACACTTTTGGGAGAATATGCTCTTTGCATTAACTGAGCCAATTGTTTCTTTTAAGTATCACCTTTGTCTTAGATGTTTCTTCTGTCCTTGAAGAATAAAAATAGTCAAATGGGCAAATCAAATTGTTAAATTGTACAGTAAATGTGTAAAGCTATAAAATGAATATGGATAAAATACCAGATTATTTGGTCTTGGAAGTATTTGATGTGAAATATTTAAGTTCATAATGAGATCTTTGACCGGAATGAGACATTGTAGAGATCTCCTCTAAAACTCTAGAGGAGACATATGTGAGATTACTAGGTCTTTTTTTCAGGAGAAACATTTAGGAGCCGGAGATATATTGTAAGTCTAAAGTCTATACACTTTTAAAAAATAAAGGTTCCAAAAGAAGGTTTTCACAGCAATTCTGTAGAAGAACCATTTGATTTACCTAAAGAACCTTTCAAAGAACCTCATTTTTTTCTTTCACTCTTAAATATACCAAAAGGCAGTGATGTAAATTTGCAGTGATGCCACAGAAGAATGGATTTTGAAAGTGAAAAAGTGAAAGTGACGTGACATATGGCCAAGTATGGTTACCCATACTCGGAATTTGTGCTCTGCATTTAGGTGACGAGTCCCACTCTCTAACCATTAGGCCACGACTCCCCCAGTCATTTTTGGTTCCCCAAAGAACCTTTCAGTTCTTAAAAGAACATTATTTTATTAATGTGATGAACATTTTAGTAATCTGAAAGACCTTTTTCTAATATAAAGAACCTTTTGTCCAATGGAAAGATTCCATGGATGGAAGAAGCGTATTTGACCATTTAAAGAGTTCTCGTTTGTGATTGTTTTTTCCCAGCAGAAAACCAAACCTTGAGACATGTCACTTACTTCAGTCAATCTCCATCTATCACATCTCCATTTCTGCATTCTTTCGATCGAACTGTTCACATTACATTCTGTCAGCGTTCCACCGCATGCCTCAGTCAGCACTGACATCATCACCATCATCATAATCGTGGTCCTCATCTGCTAAAGCGTGTCACTTGTGATGCCAAGGTTGTGTTTTCAATTCCCAGGGAACAAACATGATGGTAAATGGAAGCCTGTTTGTGGAAAAGCCACATCAATCAATGATAGAAATGCAGTAATCATCAACATCATCATTGCGATTCAGTTTCTTGTTCCAGAGATTGCTCTCTCAAACTGATCGATCTCAGATTGCTGTTGATTGCCATCCAAGAGGAACTGGATCTCTCCCTTATCATGTGGCGTGTTTAACTCAGCGCTCAGTAAGACAGTGATTATAGAACATCACAGATGGATCGGACATGTCGCTGATGAACTATGTGTCAGTGAAATCCTGTAAGTCAGGCCTAGCCAGACTTTTGACTGTGGCCTCAAATACTGACCCTCACTGCAGTTTTTGTGGCCAAGAACCGCCCACTTAGACATTAAGAGACCATCTGAACTTCAAATGTTTTATCTGTGTATGTTCAGATGAAAGTAATGAATGCTGCGTGACACAGAAAGTTATAAAAAGTTAAGTTTTTGGGGGAAAAAAATTATGAGAGAAAGAAATTACATTTTTAATTTTGCAATTTAATGTGCTTTTGCTTGCTGTTGTTAAGGGCATGATTTTGAATTAAATTTCTGTGCAGAATAACTGGATGTGAATTAAAATAAATGGCAAGAGTATCTCCAGTATTTCCATGGGAGGAGCAGGAAAAGCTACATATGCACATCTTTTAGTATTATTTATACACAAGTATAGTGCTTATTCATATTTTAAATTAGTTTTTTTTTTACATATATATATATATGTATATATATATATATATTCAGTTTAATTTTAGCTTAATTTCAGTTTTTGTAATTTTGTAATTTTTGTAATTTTAACACTTTATTATTCATATTTTAAAATAAACATATTTGATAAAATAATACGTATATTCCAATGATGACTTAAAGGGATAGTTCACTTTGAAATTAAAATTTGATATCTATCAGCTTACCCCAAGGGCATCCAAGATGTAGGTGTCTTTTTTTCTTCAGTAGATCCAATTTTGATATTTTTAGGTCAAACCGTTCTAGTCTGTCAGTCATATAATGGCAGGTGTAGGTCACTGTACCTATAAGAGGGAAAAAGAACATGCACAGAGAAATCCAAATTAAACAATTCCCCATCGTAACTACACATTGATGGCCTAAGACACGAAACGAGCGGTTTGTGTGAGAAAACGAACAGTATTTATATCGTTTTTTACCTCTTGTACACAACCATGTCCAAGTGATCTGAGTGCGCGTATACGCGCGAGAGATCACTTCCGGCGCTTTCTGGCGCTTGCGCAGACTAAGCCAGAGCGCGCGCACACACGTCACACACCGGATGCGTGCGCGCACTCAGATCACTTGGACATGGTTGTGTACAAGAGGTAAAAAACGATATAAATACTGTTCGTTTTGTCACACAAACCGCTCGTTTCGTGTCTTAGGCCATCAATGTGTAGTTACGATGGGGAATTGTTTAATTTGGATTTCTCTGTGCATGTTCTTTTTCCCTCTTACAGAGACACTGACCTATGCCTGCCATTATATGACTGACAGACTAGAACGGTTTGACCTAAAAATATCAAAATTGGATCTACTGAAGAAAAAAAGACACCTACATCTTGGATGCCCTTGGGGTAAGCTGATAGATATCAAATTTTATTTCAAAGTGATCTATCCCTTTAACCACAATATATATATATATATATATATATAAATGGGGCCTTTAAATGTGTTGCACCAAGTTTGATACCATTGGTTCTCAATTTGAGCACTGCTGCAGAGAGGAGTATCATAACAGAACAAACTCTTGTATGGTTTCTGAAGACTTGAAATATAGCGCAGGAGTCACATGGACTACTTTTATGATACTTTTTGGTGGTCTTTCCATTTCCAAGATTTGACATTCTGCCTAAAACCTTTTGTTTCACAGAAGGGCGAAAATAAATTGAAATTCAAAAGAAATCGGAGAGGGTAAACGATAACAAAATTTCAATTTTGGCCTGAACAACTGCTCTTCGTATAATTTGCATGTAAACCTGGCGGTTGCTTTCTGTAGGCTTGTTTGTAGGACAGAAGCATGATCTTGAAGGTGTGCAGCATCAGGCCACAGAAGGACTAACGCTGTGTACATCCCACATGCAGCAGATGTATTTCTGCCCTCATTGTGTTCGTGAGCAGAAAAAGCCACCTCACACTTTACACACTCATTTATTATGCTCGGCGTGGGAAGTTTAATAGAGCTGCTGTTTGTGTAACATATGGAGAGGTTTAAATACTCCGCAGCGCTGCGTGTTATTTGATTAGGATTGATTTCATTGAATAGAGGTGCAGTTCAGAACGGAAGATGAGCTGGCAAAATCTGACACTGCTTTTCCTTCTTTCTTTCCTGATGTTTTATGTTTCTCTTCAGGCTTGCTTTTAGTTTGCTAAACATTAGCACGGGACATCTGGTAATTCATGCAAAGATTTGGACAGGATTGCACGCTTTATAATTATTGGGAGTATCTGTTATCTGGATCTGTTGATGTTGTGGAAAGTTGTGTGCTCAAGATACTTGCATTACAAAATCTACTGATGTAAACAAAACGTTTAAGTCTATAGACTTAATTATAGGTTCATAAATGTCATTATAATTTAATATATTTTATTATAATTAAAAAAAAAAAAAAAAAAAAAAATATATATATATATATATATATACATTTATGAAGTCTCTTCTGTTCACTGAGTCTGCATTTATTTGACCAAGAACACAGTAAAATCAGTAATATTATGAAATATTAATAGAATTTAAAAGAACTGTTTTCTATTTGAATATATTTAAAAATGTAATTTATTCCTATGATGCAAAGCTGAATTTTCATCAACATTACTCCAGTCTTCAGTGTCACATCATCTTTTAGAAATTATTCTAATATGCTGATTTACTGCTCAAGAAACATTTCTTATTATTATCAATGTGAAAAACAATTGTGCTGCTTAATATTTTTATGAAAACCATGATACATGCATTGATTGTATAGACTACTGCAATTTGTGTGTAATGTTACATGTGCTTCATGTCCCCAGGCATAAAAAAACTCAAATCTGATCGTTTAAACTCATCTAACTCCAATTTTTTGCTTAGTATTAGATAATACAAATACTAGACTCTTCCGCTTCAAACTGGGATCCTGCTCACCGAGTCTGTGTTTATTTGACGATAATGACCCGTAATTATCCTGAGTATTGCAGGGCTGCTTACCGAATAAATAGCGTACACCTTTTAGGCTAATTGTACATTTTACCTTACTGGTTTTGCAACACTTTAGCAATACAAATGGATAGTTTCTGTCATGCCAATAAAGCTCAAAATTGAATTGAGAGAGCGAGAGCTAGAGCGAATGAGAGAGAGACAGGGAAAGAAAGGGATACGAGATTTTAGAGTGATACACAGCGTAAAGCTAAGCTGCAAACGTTGAGCTTTTGTGAGTAGTAATCACTCTTCACCGATTTAACATGCTCACACATAAAAAGCCCGCCAATGAGCATTAAATGCGCTTACAGTAGCAATAACCAGTGCTAGCGCTGAAGAGGACCACAGACGCACAGATTTAAGCAGGCTTGACAGGCATTAAGCAATAAACGTCTCTTTGCGGATGCTTGACTTGAATTGGTGTCACTCGCAGAGAACTTAATTTATAGAGGCAGTTATAGGATAGGCGGGAAGAGAAAACCTGAAGCGGAGCGAGAGAGAGGGTTTGGAAAAATGGGAGTGGGATGATAAAAGCTCTCTTCGGACGCGGGAAGCTTTCCCTGAGGACGGCAGGTAAATGTACTTTATGATTTCAGTTCAGCATGAAACTATTTTTCCTCACACAACCTAGGTAAAAGTTACAACAAAAATGACCTCAATTTAAAAAAAAAGTAAAGGTTCTTTATTGGCATTTATTGTTCCAGGAAGAACCTTTAACATCCATGAAACCTTATAGTGGAAAAAGGTTCTTTAGATGATTAAAATGTCCTTCACACTACTAAAATAATGGTTCGTTTTCACTAAAAGATTATTTAGGGAACCCAAAATGGTAGTTCTATGACATTGCTGCAAAACCCTCTTAGTTTTTAAGAGTTTTTTGGAGGACAATGAGAAATCTAATCCTAATTGCTCTATATTATGTTTTCTCCTCATTTATTTTGACCTTTGTCAAATGCCTTAACTAAAGCTAAAAAAAATGACAATTCCTTGTTTCGCTGCCTGTTGCGGCTTCATTATGGACCTTTTTGTCAACTTTGTGAGTAAAATAACAGTCTGTGGTTTTCTGTGGTCTGTGGTTGCTGTTAAATAATTTATTTTTTTTAATTGTTGATTGCAAATATTTTGTTCCTTCAAAAAACATAGCTTATTTTGAATGGCCATGAATGAAAGATGATTTATGCAGCCAGGTCATGTAGTTATGACTACTGTCCCTTGGTTCTATTTTTTGTTAATATTTTGAATTAGATTATTTTTTTTTGTCTGTTTCTTAGTTTTAATTTCAATTTTAAAGTTTGAGTATGTTTATATATATATATATATATATATATATATATATATATATGACGATATGAGTTTCATTAATTTTTAAGAATTTAGTTTTAGTTGTTTTAGTAATTCAAGTTAAACTTTAAGAAAATTAGAAATGTTGCCTTGGCAACTTGCTGAAATAAAATAAAGTTTTTGAAATATTTTATTTTTGCTAACATTACTGATCACACTTTATTTTAAGGTCCAATTCTCGCCATTAACAAACCATTAACTATGACCTTTGCCTCAAAAAACTTCTAATTTGCTGCTTATTAATAGTTAGTAAGGTAGTTGTTAAGTTTAGGTATTGGGTAGGATTAGGAATGTAGAATATAGAATATGTGCTTTATTAGTATTAATAAACAGCCAATATGTTAATAAGAGGCATGCTAATAAGCAACTAGTTAATGGTGAGAATTAGTCCCTATACAAAAGTGTTAACACATTTATTGTATTTCAAGTAATGAAGATTTATTTTATTTATTATTGATTGATTGATTGTGGTTTTACTTTTAGTTTAAGTTAATAATGATAACCCTGCCCTTGGTCTGAACAAACAGAACCAAATTCATTATCATCAAAATGGAACGATGGGATTTGGAAAGCATATCAGAATATTGTACAGCATATTGTGAGGCTGATTTTTCAGTAGAGACAGATGAAGAACGCTACTGTACAGCTAACAGAGACTCATGGGATTTCTTTCCCAAGAGCAGGCAGAAAAGACTGTGTGAAGAAAGAGGGAGACAGACAGGGTTTGCGCAGTCTGTTGGGATCTCTGGAGCAGTAAAACATGGTGATGTGTGGCAGCTGTTGATGTTGAGAAGGGCAACGTTGTCTCTTTCTCTGGTTCATCTGTTTCATGACCAATTTCTTCCCCTGTTGCGTTTCCTGTAGCTGCAGCATTCCGGTGTCTGTTGCCATGAGCCGTCCTCTCCTTTCAGTCTCTGACGCTCTTTTCTTCATATCACTAAAGCTTTGAAAGTTTGTGTGCCACTGTGACTTTGCGTTGCTGTAAGTGAGCCGTCTGAGGCCGCTGTAATGATAGCCTATCCAGAGCCATCTGTCTTACATCTGCCAGCGCCGGCCCTTTGAGAGCCACGATGAATCAACACAATGATGGCAGAGTTTTGGGCTGCTGAGAAAACAAACAGGACATTTTTTGAACGTTCACAACCGATGGTGGATCCTGATATAGGCAACGACACAGATCAGAGGTTTAGCTCACTGTTGCACTTGAATTGAAAGGGAGTTGTGATCTACAATAGCAACTTTTATCATTAGAAGGTTAAAAAATACTGTATGCAGATGTATATACAAAAATGTCTGTATCCTGTAGCTATTAGAAATTTTTCATTCTTTTTAATGATCATTTTGCCTTCATTAGTCCAAGGACCCCACAGAGAAGCAGTTTAGAAGATAGATAGATAGATAGATAGATAGATAGTTAGATGTGTTCATTTGTTAATTAAAATATTATATGACAATTAAATTAAACTTTACTGTAAAGCACATTTTCATATGTTCATATTATGTGTGTATATTATATAATATAATTCAATATATAATATATATATTGAATATATGCTAACACTATACAGTAAGGTTCAGTTTAATTAAATTTAATTAAGTTTAACTGTATTTAAGGGACACTGAAAAACATTTGGTGTTGGAAAATTGCTAGGAAATTTCACAATTAATTACAAAGAAAGCAAGCAGCACATTGAATTAAACATTAAATTTTGAGGTAGAAAAACTAAAGTAAAACACACTTCAAAAATCTGTTTTATTTACAACTTCAAAACAATCAATTTAGGTGTTTTAAACTAACAATGATCAACAGTGCTGTGAAAAGGTTTTTGCCCCCTTCCTGTTTTTTTTTTTTATTAATTTTTTGCATATTTGTCACACTTAAAATATTCAGATCATCAAATAAATTTTAATATTACACAAAGATAATGCAAGTAAATACAAAATGCATATTTTAAATGATTACTTCATTTATTACGGGAAAAAAGCTGTCCAAACCTACCTGGCCCTACTAAAAATTAATTGCCCCCTCCTATTAAATCATGAAAGAACTGTGATTAACCACATTATTTTAGAAAGCTGAGTTAATCAAGAAATCACTTAAATATAACCTGTCTGACAAAGTGAAGCATGCTTAAAGAGCAACACGTCATGCCGCGATCTAAAGAAATTCAAGAGCAGATGAGAAACAAAATAGTTGACATGTATCAGTCCATTTCTAAGGCTTTGGGACTCCAGCGAACCACAGTCAGAGCCATTATCCACAAATGAAGAAAACTTGTAACAGTGGTGAACCTTCCCAGGAGTGGCCGGCCTACCAAAATTACTCCAAGAGCACAACAACGACTCATCCAGGAGGTCATAAAAGAACCCAGAACAACATCTAAAAACTGCAGGCCTCACTTGCCTCAATTAAGGTCAGTGATCATGATTCAACAGTAAGAAAGAGACAAAACGGCAAAAACGGCATCCATGGGAGAGTTCCAAGGCAAAAGCCACTGCTGACCAAAAAGAATACAAAGGCTCGTCTCACATTTGCCAAAAAATATCTTGATTATCCCCAAGACTTTTGGGCAAATATTCTGTGGACTGATGGGACAAAAGTTGAACTTTTTGGAAGGTGTGTGTCCCGTTACATCTGGCATAAAACCAACACAGCATTTCATAACAAGAACATCATACCAACAGTCAAACATGGTGGTGGTAGTGTGATGGTCTGGGGCTGCTTTGCAGCTTCAGGACCTGGACGACTTGCCAGAATTGATGGAACCATGAATTCTGCACTCTATCAGAAAATCCTGAAGGAGAATGTCCGGCCGTCAGTTTGTGACCTCAAGCTCAAGCGCACTTGGGTTATGCAGCAGGACAATGATCCCAAACACACCAGCAAGTCCACCTCTGAATGGTTAAAAAAATAATACAATTTTGGAGTGACCAAATCAATGTCCAGACTTAAATCCAATTGAGATGCTGTGGCATGACCTTAAACAGTCCATTCATGCTCAAAAACCCTTCAGTGTTGCTGAATTAAAACAATTCTGCAAAGAAGAGTGGGCCAAAATTCCTTCACATTGATGTGAAAGACTGATTGCCAGTTATCACAAACGCTTTATTGCAGGTGTTGCTGCAAAGGGTGGCAAAACCAGTTATTAGATTTAGGGGGCAATTACTTTTTCATGTAGTGCCAGGCAGGTTTGGACAGCTTTTTTCCCTTAATAAATGAAATCATTATTTCAAAACTGCATTTTGTATTTACTCGGGTTATCTTTGTGTAATATTAAAATTTGTTTGATGATCTGAATCATTCAAGTGTGACAAATATTCAAAAAACAAAAAAAAAAAAAACAGGAAGGGGGCAAAAGCTTTTTCACACCACTATATATATATATATATATATAATCAAATTATTACATTTATTAACATTAATTTATATTAAGAATTGCTGTAAAAATATATATAATGGATCTTGTTCAATCAGAACAAGATTTTTAAAATATAAAAATAAATATAAAATAACACCTATATATATAAAACAGTATAAAATATTTCTTAAAAAAAATATATATATAAAACTATGTATTACATACTATGATATTACTTTATATTAAATAATGTTTTAATATTTTTATGTACTTGAGTGATGTGAGGTAATAAAAACTGTATGCACAGTTATGAAATATGCACAGAAATGAAATTTTGTTGTTTTAGTATCTGATTTTATCTCAAAACAGATAATGACACAACACGTTTTAAGTGCAATTCCTCACTTTGTTGGTCTGATCTGAGTTGTAGGTTAAGGACGACTGCTATGCTACAATATACACAATAATGTGGCACAACTTTTTAGTGATTTTGCCCCATCAAACAGCCTTCGACCAGCTTTTCTGTCCTTTGCCACCAAAAGGATAGGTTACTCCCAGCAGGAGCTCTCTCCCATCCTCTGTGTTAATTTCTCACCCACCACACCTGATAAATGAACAGCAGCTGTGTCCTAAATCCACAGGCAAATAAACCTGAATAAACACAAAGCTCGTCGTTTACACAGGTCGGTGTAATCCCATAATCCTTTGCACGTACGTCCTAACCTTCCCGCCGCCCCCAGCGCTGCCAACTCCAATCGGCTGTTCATCCGCGTGGCACCCTGTTCAGAGGTGACCCTGGCTATAATGGAAGCAGCTTACTGATGTCCAGAGGAGGAGAGGTGTAGGAGATTACACAGGCTTTAGTTTGTGATGTTCACTTGACCTTACATACTCAATGCAAAGATTGTTTGAAGGAGTCAAAAGAATGATTGAGATGGATGAGACTATGATTACAGACAGTCTGACCGCTGCACTTATGTTAGGGTCAAACTTTATTGAGTCCCACATCCTCGTCATCTTTGTGACCAGTCTTTTTATGCTGAACTACATTTTTTTCACACTTTTAACTCTACATTCAGTGACTTTGTAGGAGAAAAGAAATGAAACTGTTCTGTTTACATGGTTATTATTTAAAGATGTATCAATTTATGGGTCTGTATGTACATATACAGAGTGAAATTCTGTGACTTTTCCTCATATATTTGTATTTTATGATTTTAACATTTTAAATCAACATTTTAATATAAAAATGCATTTACATAATTAGAATTTAATCATAAGTGTTTAAGACTATTCTTTTCATGGACATATATTGTACTTATACAATATACATATACAACTTATACAAGTCTGAAACAGCATTGAAAATATGATACTATAAGTTTATATTATAATGTTTACTTATTTTGATTTCTATATTCCAAGCTCTGATTTTGTGATTAAAATGTTTTGTGGTTAAAATATTTTATTGTTAAAATAAACACTTTACAAATTATTTTATTATTATTTTTTATTATTTTTTTTAAAATTATTATTATTATTATTATTATTTTTTTAATTTTTAATTTTTTTTAAGGCATGAGTTTTTTATTGATCTAAATGTACAAATACAGTAAAGTCTGAGACATTTTTGAAAATCTGCAACTTTTTTTATTTTAAAAATAAACTGAAAGCTTTAGTTTCTCTAGAAATTTAAAACAAATACAACTTTTGACATAAAATTATTATTTAGATAGTTCACGTTTTCTTGGTTACAATCAAATGTAAGCAAACTGAAGCAAAATAGACGCCAAATGCTAAGTGATTCTGTTAATTCGACAACTACACTGTAACAAGGACACCTTAAAATAAAGTGTAACTGTAAAACATGCTGAAAATAAATTGTTTTGCACATTTATTATTAGCTCATGAGTCTCTGAATGTCGCCCCCTGCAGGTGCGGTGGACCAAGACAGCAGGCAGCGCTTCCGACAAGTTCCAGGAGACATCCATCTTCAATGAGACGCTGCGGATCCCCAACATCCAGAGAGTGCAGGGCGGCCGCTACTACTGCAAAGCTGAGAACGGGGTGGGGGTGGCTGCCATCAAGTCCATTCGCGTAGATGTGCAGTGTAAGTGATAGGGCCACGATCCCTCCTCTTCCCAGCCTGATCCCTCCAGGATTTCCTGTAGGAGGTGAATCAGTGTGAACTCTCCAGAGCTCCATCTCTGTCCTAGTGCTGGGTATCGGTGTGGGAGGTTATGGAAAACAGGAGGGGAAACGATGCTCAGTTGAGCTGCCAAGACAAAAGAGGAAACAAATTGTAGCACCCAGCAGCTTTTGAGGAGATTTAATAAGCAGTGATTGATGGACATATGGGCTGCACTGGACAGATGCGCCTGGAGAGTTCGAGTGAATGAATTGGAAGGATCTCGAGTGAGAGTTGAAGCCATAGTTCAGGCAGGGTCACACTCTTTATGTGTGTAAGGGATTCCCTGCAGTGCTGCCCAGCACCACTGACCCACTGTCCCGTTGAGCCAAGGGTCAGGTCAGCGGCTACAGCCAGACCCCACAAAAAACACCTACAATAGACTCCTCACTCTCTCAGATCAACCTCACATTAAATACTAACAACCCTAAGGGGTATTCACTCAGAACTAGTTTTGAATTTTATTTTTTAAATTTAATATTTTTTTTATTAAACTGGATCTCTTCCCAGATCATCTCTCCATAACATTTTTGTCTCGTTTTTAAATTTCATTCATAGTTTTTGTCATTCAAAACGAGTTTTTATTTCGTTATCATCTTGTTTTCGTCGGTGAAAAACAACGTAAAAAAATTAACAGCCTGAGACTTCTTTGAAAATCTGCAACTTTTTTTTTCATTAAAAAATGTAAACAAACGAAAAGCTTAAGATAGTTTTTAGATTTTTTGATACATACTGTTTATAATTATATGTAGTCTATTAATATATATTTTGTATTAACATAAAATGCATCCTTTTATACACAATTTTAAAAAATAACTGTGGTAATTTTTTTTGCTTTTTAAAATCTTAAATATTGTTTATATATACAGTATATACTGTATGTCCAAAAACATAATTTTTGTTATAAAAATTTTAGATTATTTGCTTTATAATTATTAATAGTTATTTATAATTTATAGAATTTCAATTTTTTTTAATTTTCTCTCTAATTTACATTTAAATTTTATATTAATATTATAAAATATATTAATATTTTATATTAATATTATTATATTATTTATATTATTTTTTAAAAATACTGAATTAAAAAAAATATTAAAAAACAAACTTTATGAAATATTCTCAAAAAAAGTACATATAACATTTTACTTAAAAAATTAAACACGTATATCAGAAGTAAACAAAAAAAAGGTCTTGAGATTCATTTTTATGAGGCTTGCTTCAGAAATAATGGACAGCAGGAAAAAGCAAAACAGCGGTCGAAATGCAGCTAATTGGTCAAAAACATCAGTTTAATGCATGTTAGCATCAGGGGCGTAAATTTCGTCTAACAGTAGGGGGGGACAATATACATAAAATTTCTCAAGAGCAGTTTTTGAAGGGGCTAAAATTGTACTTATAAGGATATGTATGCACAGAGGAAAGCTACCACTACTATTAGTGTAGCGGGGAGACAAAGGCATCATTTTAATGACAAATGCAGAGAGCGCATTATTGTAGCGCGAAAGCATATTGTAGCGCGAGTGTGAATCTCTTCCCTCGCACGAGGATTTTCTCGCACAAAACCGGAAGCCCACCCTCAGAAACACGCTGCTCTCGCAAAGAGAAAATAATCACTTCATCCGATGTTTAAGTGAATAAAATAGCCAATTGACAGCCTTACTTACTGGAGTTCCACAACTATTGAGACTTTGTTCTCTATTTTAAGTATAAAACATTATTTACAATACACAGCATGGTTTTTTAATCATATTTTTAGGGGGGACTACCCTCAGATAGGGGCGGTCTTACCCACCCCACGGCCCCCTCCGGGATTTCCGCCTGTGGTTAGCATAGAAAAACAATTAAACTGTTAATTAAACAGACGATTAAAAGTGTGGTGGAATGCAAAAACACATTCTGTGTGAACCGGCCCTTATTCTTTCACCCTCACGGCTTTGCACGTCTCTGTTGCAACATATCGTAACCTCTCACAGACTTTTGTATGCTTAATTTACATCCAGCCGCTAACACACAGCAAGATTCAGTCAGCGATCTCCTGCGGTATTCGACCATCATGCCTTCCCCGTGGCCCCTCCTCGTCCCCCAGAGGATGGCTGTGTTGTTCCATAGGGTTCTCCGGGGGCGGATGATAATTGTGTAGCAGGTAAACAGGGCAGGCTGACAGCTGCTCTGAGTGGAAGCACTCCTGACGGGTGATGCTTGTTCAATTTTCCCCCACCGGCTCCGTGCGGCTCTCCGGATGACTTTAGCACCACAACACCAGCAATTAGACTCAGCCTGACCAGAGCGGTGAGGCACGGCGTGGCCACCCACCACAAACACACACACACACACACACACACACAACGTCTCCCCTCAATCTTCTACAGCACCAAACCCCATTACTGAGAGAAAAGAGAAGTAAGAGAGCAAGTGTGAGCTGTGAGATGGAAAGGTGAGAGGTACAGAAGGTGTGAGAGATAAAGATGGAAGAATTAAGGAAGCGGGATTGAGAGGATGTTGGGAAAGGCATGACAATAAGAGCCTTGGAGTGGCCTGATTCTTTTGTCGGGCTGAATAAAAGATCCGTACCGCATTTATAGCACAACGCCAGTGTTCGCACACGGCCAGCTTGACATGAGCAGAGTTTTAAGAGTTATTTAGTTGGAAAAGTGATGACAAATCTTTCTCTTTTTCCATTCCCTCCTTTTCCTGTGAGGTCTCTATTGGTTCACGGCTACGTCCAGGGGCGTTTTGATGTGTTCTGTTAAAGAGACTTTGATATAACCAGTCACTGTTCCGTGTGTGCTGTGCTAAAGCTGTTTGCCTGATTTTATGTCAGCATATTTCATCTATTTAACCTCAGCCTGGCACATGCTACAGAGCCAGACAGCCTTAGTTAACATCAAAGAGAGAGAGAGAGATGCAGGAGGAAGGGAGAGGTACAGAGCAGCGATGCACAAAACTACATATTTTCAAAATGAACTAGTCTGCGGTTTGTCAGAATGATTATTCAGATAATTAGGTATAATTAGGCTGCTTTAGGGTTTTGCTTTCAAAAACTACTGGACAAAAGGGGTTAGAGGCATATGTTTAAAAGTAATATCTGTTAACTAGACGTGTTGTAAACTGCAATTCAAATCACATATTTTCTTAATTTGTATTTTTGTCTTGTTTTGCATGCAGTAAAAATATGTAAACATCATTGAATAGGATATATGTGCTTAATATATTATGCAAAACTGCATAATGTATTAAGAAATGTATTTTCCCTTCTTCTTCACTATTTTTTAACCTTATAACAAAAATGTTTTAAAAAATTAGTTTTTTATTAAACAATTTTATTTTAAATTAAAAGTTTAAAAAATATTTATATTAATTTTTTTTTGTATATAGTCAGGTGTTGGGTGACTAGTCGATGATCCTGACCAATCCTGTGCAGCTAATGCAGATATTGATGGGAACTGAGAAGCGGTCAAACACACATACTGTAAACATGGTGTTTTTTGTGCCGGGTGGCCAGTCTTTGACCATGGCACTTTGGCCAGTGAGACAGTGGGTAACTGTTCTGGGTTCAGCGTGCCTCTACTGTAAGGATGGACTTGGTTCAGAGACCCAGTTCTCACCCTTTCATTCATTCAGTACAGTTCAGATCACACAATCCAGCACCAGGTAAGAAAAACAAAAGCATGTGTGGAACGGCTGGTTGGGTGTACTGTACACCAGACATATTTATTTCCTGCATAATGTTTTCCTTGACATTTCTTGTATACATTTTCAGTATTTACATTTCATTCTGTCTAGGTGGATTCAGTCAGGTATGTGGGCATAAATCACTGAATCCTAAAGCAGATCACTGTAAATGAATAAACGGTGCAATACTGCAGTGATATTTCTCACTGTTCATTTGTTAGAATTTGAAATGCAACAAGAATGATATGTAAGATTATTTGTAGTTAGATAAGTCATTATTACATTTTTGGCTAAGCAGTGTAGTCTTGAACAGTCACCACTGGCACAAACATGTACAGTATGTAGAAACACATGATCATCTTTGATTTCCTCTTCCTTTCACACAAGTTCCACTTTCTCAAGTATTGATTAAGAGATTATGAGCTCTTTAACATGTCCTGAAGATGTGAAATGTGTACACTTGCATTCATTGCTCAGTGGTTGCTCTTTCATACTGTACCTCAGGAGATGTAATGATATTTTCAGGTTTTATTTAAGTATCGAATTTGTCTTAAATGTTTTTCCTAAAACTCCTTAGAGAATTAAAACTATGGAGCTATTAAATGAATGTTGAGACTTTTGTCCGGGAGGAATTTGATGAGAAATGTTTGAGCTCATATTGAGATCACTGACTTTTTTATCTTGTCAAATCAGTTTGAGGCATTGTTGAGTAATGATGCTGAAAATTCAGCTGTTGCATCACAATTACATTTCAAAATATATTCAGATAGAAAACAGTTGTTTACATTTTAATAATATTTCACAGTATTACTGTTTTTGCTGCATTTGGTGAGCAGAAGGGGCTCAAAAATATTAACAACCGACCCCAAACTTTTGAACTTGTACATGAGACTTATTTTTCACTCAAGAAAAAACTCTGAGAAGCAAGAGACTGCTCCATTTACTCTGCATTTAATCTCCTAGGAAAGATATGAAAGAAATCTAATTTATGATTTTTCTTTCCATGTGGATCAATGTGTATATGGGCTCATCCGTGTGCTGGGCTGGAGTGTGTTTGGTTGTGCTGGTTGAGTGTGTTTGGGCACAGACTCGTCTCCGCTCTGATTATTCTGGAGTGTGTGTGTGTGTGTGTGTGTGTGAGCTGGCCTTCAGCCCCGGCCTGTCTGTGCGTGCCAGAGTCTGGCGTCACAATACAGTCCACAAAAAGCCCCTTGTGCTGAAGACACCAGAAGAGAACTGGAGGAGAATAAAAATGAACCAGTGGCTCACACACACATTTAAAACAGGCCTGACACTATATACTAAATCTTACTGCGCTAATTGGAAAAACAAAGTGCAAGAATTCCTCCTTCTGTCATAGGAGTTTAAGAGCTTTCCCTCTCTCTCTCTCTCTCTCTCTCTCTCTCTCACACACACACTTCTGTGGTTATGAAGAAGGTACATTGTATTTGACCTTTGGGTTGTGATTGTGATGGGTAGTTGGCTAAAGGTGAGTCAATGTGCTTTCTTTAGGCCCAGAGAGAAGTGTGTGTGTGTGTGAGCACCCACATGTGGTTTTTCCTAAATGTCATTTTAGAGTGAAACCAAAACCAGTTAGTTCATCATATCTCGTCTGTGTCAGAAAAGTCTTTCAAAGGACTCGATGTAAAGAAGAGGAGCGAATGAGAGGAAAGGGCAATGACAAAATGAAAGGAGATAAAAAAAAGGTGGAAGAAAAGAAGAGATGATATAAAGCAAGAGGTACAAGAAAAGAAGAACTACGAAAGAGTAGAGGAGAGGAAAAGTGGAATGGACAGCTTGAGAACAAAGACATGGTCATAATATTTGTTTTTTGATGAAAATGGTCCTGTCATGATTCAAATCAATTTTACTCTGATTAAATGACATTTGATTTTAGTATAGTAACCTAGTTCAAGTTCCCTTGTGCATTTGCGTCATTTTGTGCAGATGCAGTTGTAATATTGTTTATATATTATACTATATATACACAAAGTTGTATTTTTTCATGCTACTGAAAGACATCTCTTACAATATTACTCATCTTCAGTGTCACATGTTCCTTCAGAAATCATTCTAATATGCTGATTTGCTGCTCAAGAAACATTTTCCTTATTATTATCAAAGTTGAGAACTGTTGTGCTGCTTAATATTTTTGTGGAAACCATGATGCGTTTTTTTTAGTATTCTTTGATGAATAAAAAGCTCAAAAGGACAGCGTTTATTTTGTAACATTATAAATGTCTTTACTGTGACTTTTGATCATTTTAATGCATTTAGTGTACTGGTGTTCATTCAATGATTAGCTCAAGCTAACTGAATTATTTCAAACAGCAATATTCTTTTTTTTTTTTTTTTTTAAACATTGCTTATGCGTAAACATGGTTAAGATCTTGCAGTGTTGTTTTTTTCTTATCTTATTTTTGACCGCAGCATTGATCATGTTTAATTATTGTCACAATACATATTTTTAGTCTTTGTTGTAGAATCAAAACAGCCTTTGTTAACAAACATTTTTGACTGTAATTCTGTTGATCTGATTAAGACTGGATGAAAGGACAGGAGAGGCAGAGGAAAGAATGAGAGGAGATGGAAGTTATGACGAAGGTCCAGTTCAAGACGTTACAGACCTGCGCACACTACTGGCAGGACGTCTCCTTGAGCTTCGGGAGGTAGAGCAAATTAGACAGTGATAGCAGAAGGTGAGAGACGAACAGAAGAACACGTTCATTCGTCTCCTTTGATGAGTTTAGCAGAGATCATGTCGCACTCTGACCTAAGATCAGCTTCTTACGATTAAGCTTCTTATCCATGTCTTTGTTCTCTGGCTTCACTCACATCCTGTTCAAAAAGGATTTTTTATGTTTTTGAAAGAAGTCTCTTATGCTCACCAAGGCTGCAGTTATTTAATAATAAAAAAACAGTAATATTGTGAAATATTATTACAATTTAAATGAGTTGTTTTTCTATTTGATTACATTTTAAAAAGTGATTTATTCTTGTGATGCAAAGATGAATTTTCAGCATCATTACCCCAGTCTTCAGTGTCACGTGATCCTTCAGAAATCATTCAGTTATGCTGATTTGCTGCTCAAGAAACATTTCTTAGCATTATCAATGTTGAAAACAGTTGTGCTGCTTAATATTTTTGTGGAAACCGTGATGCATTTAATTATTTCAGCATTCTTTGTTGAATTGAAAGTTAAAAAAAAACAGCAAATCGAAAACATTATGTCTTTACTGTCACTTTTGGTCAGTTTAAAGCATGCTATTAAAAAATCACACTGACCCCAAACTTTTGAACGGTAGTTTTGCACTTCACGTCTTTGTTCTCTGGCTCGACTCATCATCCCAAAAGCCTCTCATCTCGTCAAACAGTTGTACTAAGCAAAGTCTTCTTCTAATTGGCTGATTTGGGTTGATGATGTTCCCTCCTCCTCACCCTTGTCTTTGATGATGTCACCTGAAGGCATGGCCCCCCGCTCTTAAACGCTGCCTCCCTCCCGTGCGGAGCTGCCACGCCGCGCCTCGGCTTCCGCCTCACGCTTGACAGCAGGCTGCTGGATGAAAGAGAATGCTTCACACCGCATGAAAATTTCATACGGCTCTAATAAATATCTGCAGGCGGTCTAACTCCTGTTGAAATGTGTGCTGGCTCGCGCGTGGATTTCCCGAACCTGGCGTGAAGCGCTGCAAGAGCGAGCTTTAGTTTATCATTAAGATCATTTGGTGTAGAGCGAATATAGGGAGACTTTTTAAGGTGTCTGAACTGCTCATTTGGGTCTTTTTAAGAGAAACTGATTTGGTGGAAGTCACCCGAAGGGCAGGAGAGATTTCAAGAGTGAAAAAGCGAGTTAAAGTGATGGCGCTTCATCTGTAGTGGGTTTCGTTCAACTTTGTATTGAATAAACATTAGCAAGAGCTTCAAACGAGTGTTATACACTGAGACGCTCGTTCATTTGCAAGAAGTTTCGGGCTGAAATTAGTTTGTCAGGGAGGAGAGGGATAGCCACAATGCTATTATATGAAAACTGAGTACGAGAAAATCAACAAGAAAAGAAAATAATATATACTTTTAGTCCCTCTAGACCAGAGTTTGCCAACTTTTTCCCCCAACTCTTAGAAAATGACTAATATACTGTAAAAATGCTAGATTTTATTGGTAGCAGACTATTTTTACTACTGTTACCAAATAGATGATTTTATTTTATTTTATTTTTCTATACATTATTTTATTTATTTTGTCTTGTCAAATATATAGTGATATGATCATTTGCCGTGTATTTTGTTGATCTGCGATACATTTTTTTTTGTTCTATTTCTGCTCTTGGGAAAGTTTTAGGATTTTCAGCCCTGAAAAGCAATAAATCCATTATCAAACACTTCTTCTCGTTTTATTTTTGCCTTTATATGTTAATATGTAATAGGAGATGCTTCTGCCTTACCTTTAAAAAGATCCTTTTAAGTGCCCTGGCTTCATTCAAAAAAAAAAATAATAAAAAAATAAAAATAATTCTCTTTCTATGAGATGTCTATTCCATGGCTTCTTTCAGTAGGCTTTGAGATTGTTTTAATGGCAAAAGTTTCACACTTTATTTTATGGTCCAAATCTCTCTATTACAAACAAATAAATAAAATGTTTTTATTTTATTTTAATTTAATTTAATTTAATTTAATTTAATTTAATTTAATTTTATTTTATTTTGGATGGCAGTGTGGCATTTATTTATGTGATCTGCATTCAAAAACTTTTCCCGTTTTGGACATTGAGGTTGTGACAGAGCTTTTAAAAGTCATTCTCGTGCATCTCTCTCTCTCTCTCTCTCTCTCTCTTTTTCCTGAACTTGTTTCTCTCTTAAACTCCCTCTATCTCTCTGTGCTGTTTAAACCTTGTTATTCAGACTTGGATTGTGTCTACAAAGCCCCAAAGCCGCAGGAAACGAATGTGACAAGGCCTCTGCGTCTCTGCTCTTCCTCTATTCCAGCTCACTCTCATTCTCAATAAATCCTCCGACCTTCTGCTCTTTTGCCATTTAAAGTAACACAACAGCAGAAACGGTGCAGATCTGCTAGTGCTTTTGTTCAGAAAGATATATATATATATATATATATATATATATATATATATATGTAGACGTGAGTTTAATAAAATCTAAAATCTGATCAGTTATGAAAAAGATATTAGGCTTTAAAATTATGAAAATAACATGAAATGACTTTTTCAGATAGCAAACCATTTTTGAAGAGCTGGAATTGTATTACTAAGTTTGAAAAGCCAGCCCAGCCATTATGTTTAAAGGAATAGTTCACCCCCAATTTTTTTGTCTTAATTTAATCATTAAATTACTATTATTTTTCTTCAGTTAGAAACAGAATGAGATTTTGGCCAGAATGTTTCTAATTTGCATTAGTAATTTATACTTTCAAGCACAAAAGAGCACAATTTTTAAATTGCACACAAGCACAAATGACATTTGTTAGATTTTTAGGAAACGATGACTCTGTTTCTCACAGTCCAAGCTTCTCTTTTTGAAGCTTGACCGTCTGAATCAACATTTACTTTCCTCATATGGAAAATTGCAGCTTGGGCATTCTGCTTAATATTTCATTTTATGTTTCAGGATGTTATATAGGTTTGGATCAACATGAGGTCAGTAACTGACATTAAAAGTTTTATTTTTTGGGTAAACTATTTCTTGAACATCTGCAAAAGCTTCATATCAACTCAAGGAATAGCAATCCTACTATAAAAGAGAGTAACACTCGCTGGGAATGAGAATACCAGTGGATCCCAGGGAATTCTCAGCATTTTCCCTTTCTCAAGCTGAAACATTATTACTTCTCACAGAAGACGATATGCTATCGGTGAGGGATATCAGTCCTTGCATCAACTCATTTAGTCTCTTATTCTTATTCAGATGAACTCTCAGATCCACATCAACATCTCGCACACCACATACGCTCACTGTGAGCTTTGTAAAGATGGTTAATAACTTTCTATCAGCTTTCATATATTTTTGCAAATGCATGTCTTATTGAAATGTGAAATGGGAGCTGTAATAGGAGAGACGCTCTTGAATGGAACAGACCACCTTCTGCCTTAGCTTTAAAAAGATGCTTTTGAGTGCTCTGGCTTCATTCAGCAAAAAGGTACAAAATAAAATAAATAAAAATCAGTTTCTCTTTCTATTAGATGAATATTCCAAGGCTCTGTCTTCTCTCAATAGGATTTGCGATACTTTTAATGGGAAAAGTTTCAGGATTTTCAGCTTTGAAAAAGCATTGAAACCGTTTTTTTAATTAATTCATTTTTTTTTTAAAAATAATATCGATTATTATTATTTTGTATTTTTTGTTATTTTGTTGGTTTTGTTTTACTGTATGCTGTTTTATTATTATTATTTTTACATTTTATTTTTGTTTTACTTTAATGTTTTATAATTTTTTTGTTTTATTTTTATTTTGTTTTTGTATTATTGGTGAAAAATGTTTTTGAAAATTATTTATAGTTTTAATTATTTTTTTATTTAGTATTTTATTTTGTTAATTTGTACTTTTATTATTTATTTTGTTATGTTTGATTTAATTTTATTTTGGTATTGGTTGAACAAATGCTTTCAAACATTTGTACTCTATTTTCTCTTTCTCTTTTTAAAAATGACTTTGTACTTTACTGTTAATTTGTTGTTGTATTATTTTTTTATTTTACTTTATTTTATTTTTGTTGGTTGTGCTTTATCTGCATGGCAAAGCAGTCACATGTATTTTCCAATGTTTGAAAGGTTTGGCTAGTTAGCACATATTTTTTTTTTCTCTCTCTTTATAAAAACTTCATGAATTTTTCCAAGAAGCACAGCTTTGTCTGAATTCTGTGTTGTTTATATTGCAGGTGCAGCCTTTATCTCGTGGCAGCTTTCTGTGCTTCTGTCTCTGCTAGTGTGTTTGTGTTAGTTAGGTCTTGTTCTCTGAGTCTCTTGTCAGTGTGCTTCTGGCTTTTCTATCGGTCACATGTAGCTTGACATGCACATATAAAAACATGCTCTGGAGCTGCACTCCTGCTTCAAATGCGGAGACGGTTTCCTCTTGGTGTAAATGTCAAACATTTCCTGGTCTGAATGTACACGGAACATGATAAAGCCAGGCTTCCACAGATGACAATCGCCAGGTGACACACAGTGGTGTAAATCCTCTGATTCAAATCCTAGTGAGCTGTGCTGTCTGCTGCCTACATAGGTGGCATCTTAATGGAAATGGAATCTTGTAAATGATTTAGAACATTCTACGTAGCTAACACAGGTAATAACTTAATGCAAATAGTGTTGCAAGTACATGGAGGGCTTGACTTGCAATTGATTTTAATGCAGGATGACACTAGCATGTTGCAAAGCTATCCGTGTGTTACTCTAATAACATACAGTACAAAGTACATGCAAATACTGGCTTAAACCATGCAGTTTTAGGCCCTGTTTACACTAGTGCGTTTTCGTTTTAAAACGCATAACTTTTGCTACGCTGTTTTGTTTACTTTTGAAAACGCTGCAGACCCTGTTTTAGTTTGAAAACTCCGGGGTTGAGTTTCAGTGTAAATGGACCAAAACGGAGACTTTTGAAAACGATGGCGTGACTGCCCACATTCGCTCTGCGTATCCTTGACGACCGTGTAAACAATAACATCATGCACGTTGTTGTACCCATAGATATGTATGGCTAGATTCCTCATTCGACCGCTCCAAGCACCCAGACGCGTCCGCCATCTAAATAATTGGGAATCTACCTATACATATCTATGGTTGTACCTGCATGAATGGTCACATGACATGCGTTTTCGGTTGTGTAGTGTAAACAGAGATCGTTTCTGAAATGCAGCGGAAACACCAGTGTAAACGGGGATCGTTTTCATTCTAAAACGCCGTTTTAAAACGAAAACGCACTAGTGTAAACGGGGCCTTAATTAGACTGAAATACTTTTTTTTTCAGTAAATGAGTTATATTTCAGCAATCAATCAAAATTTATCTTTATCACTTCATCTGCAAACTTGGATGGATTTTTTATTTTTTTTTTCTGCTGAGGTTGTTGCAGTTTTGGAAGGATACATATGTTGCTGCCATAGAATCTGGCAAGAAGAAAGCATCTTAGAAGGCGGCATAATCATGCCTACATAGGCAGCTCACTAAGTTTTGGAACAAGGCCAAAGTGTCATTTTTTTTCATCACACTGTAATGTATGAGCTAACGCAGCTGTAAATTCACACGCAGCCGTTAACGATTCACGAGGATGTATTTTGTGGCAGTTTGTATGGTGACAGAGGTGATAAAATAGCATTTATAAATGATAAATGGGTATTTGGTGTCAGTGCTCACCTCAGTAATGATGTTGCACACACACAAACTCATTTTGCCTCATTTTTACTGTTAAATCTATTGCATAAACATACACATGAAGCAATTCTTATTTATTCTGCTTTGTATGCCTTCTTTCAAGCCTTTTTTTAGTTGTAACTAACAAAAGATTGAGAAAACTTTGCAAGTGGGTGCAAAAGTGTGTTTTCTGTAAGTGTGTCGCAACACTACAGTTCAGATGTTAGAGGTGAGTAGGATTTGTAAGATCAGTGAGAAATTAATACTTTTATTTATCAAGGATGCATTAAATTTATTGACTGATCCATAAAAGAATCCTGAAAAAAAATCACCGTTTCCACAAAAGTATTAAGCAGCACAATTGTTTTAACATTGTTAATAGTAATAAGTGTTTCTTGAGCAGCTAATAAGCATATTAGAATGATTTCTGAAGGATCATGTGACACTGAAGACTGGAGTAATGATGCTGAAAATTCAGTTTGATCACAGGAATAAATTACATTTTAAAATATTTAAAAATAGAAAACAGTTGTCTTAAATTATAATAATATTTCAGTGCTACTGGATCACTGAGTCAGCTATTTGAACAAAGAATCACAAATGAATCATTCAGATCAAGTTTGTGAACTGAATCAAACAATTAGTTAAAGATCTGACTTAAACAGTTCGTTCATGGATCAGACATGGAGACTTAATAAGCCTATTATATGACTTTAGACGTCTTTGAATATAGCGCATGAGTTGTATGAATCATTTTTGAGTTTGATTGCCCCAGTTGTTCATGTTTATAATGAAAAATAGGTCCATTATATTCCTCCACACTTTGTGTTTATTCTTGAGTGAACTGTTCCATTAAGTTGGCAGCAGAGTGACACATAAAGTTTGCCTTCACGTGCATGTATATGCATATATGTGCTGGAGTTCCTGTCTGTTTTTGAATGCAGGGTAATGTGTGAGCGGCCGGTGGTGCGTGTCTCTGCATGTATCTGTTTGTGATGTATTTACGTGGATGTGTGTTGCTCTAGCCTGCTTCCTTTAATCCCCAGACTAAATAGGGCTGAGATTTATAACGGTGGGCTGTAATGAGACATTGATTGCATTGAGAATAGGCCATTTAGTGTCCACACTGCAGTATATGAGCCTCTCTCTGACGGACCCTAGAGTCCTGGGTGGGGGACACAGACACAGTCGGCTTTGTCTGCTATCAGTAGGACTTGTGTACTGTCCTGGGGGGTGTCACTCCGATGAAGGTTTTTTTTTTTTTTGCAAAGAGCTACAGTTGTGAGTGACAGTCGATCCAACTTGATTGGTTATGACACTTTAGATCATGTGTTCTTTATTTGTATCTAGAGAAATCTTGTTTATCTGTATTTTGATCAATTTCATTTAATTTTTAGAAATTATTTTATTTTGTACCTTGTGTTCTTTTCTTAGATCTAGAGAAATCTTGTCCACTATTATTTTTATTTTGTTATTTGGTTTTATTTTATTTGGTTTTATTTCATTTTGTACTTTGTGTTCTTCTCTTAGATTTACAAAAATCCTATCCATCTTTATTTTATTTTATTTTATTTATCCTTTATTTTACCAGGATAGTCCCATTGAGATACAAAATCTCTTCTTCCAGGGAGTCCTGGCCAAAAAATGGCAGCACAAAAAGTTTCACAATAAAACAATTTCAAAAACATAAAAACAAACAGAATCATTTGCCCTATATCCAGACGATTACAAATGTGTAATTTACTTATAGCAAGTACATGTTTCCTTCAGAGTAGACTGTGTCTTGTCTGTGTCTTGGTTTATTTATTTACATTTACTTTTAGTTATTTAGCATTAAATCATCGCTTTTATCCAAAGAGACTTACAAATGAGGACAATAGAATCAAATTTAAATCTAAAATTTAAAACTTATTTTACTTTATGTTTTCCTATGTGTTCTTTTCTCGGATCTAGAGAAATATTTTTATTACTTTATTTTAAAATATATTTTATATGACTTTTTTTTGTTTTGGTTTTGTATTTTGTGTTCTTCTCTCATATCTACAACATGATTGTCTGTCTGTATCTTGATATTAAGTAGAGAGATGTTTTAGATGTTTTGTTAATCTGATTTGAAAGTTTATTCTCATATGGTAGTTAGATTCTGGCAAACTGTCAGATGAGCTTTATTTTTTTTGTACTTTTATTTTATATGTAATTTATTTTAACATTTAATTGATGCTTTGTGTTCTCTCGGATCTAGAGAATTTTCAGTTGTCTGTATCTTGATATCTCAAATATTTAATATGAAGTTTTATGTTAATTATGTTTTTTTTTTGTGCCATGAGATGTTTTTGTGCATTAGAGTTTTTTAAGTTAATTTTCATAGTTATAGCTTAGTAAACTCAAATGATCTCTAGTTCTAGTTCCCATTCATATTCATCTTCATTCTTCTGCTGTCAGATATGGTGACAGCTATAACTATTTTATGTTCTGCTTTTTTACCTATGCTTTCAGACTATTTTATTAATGCAATTGTGTTGGATATGACAGAAAATTGATCTTGAAGGAACTAAAATTAATATTCTTTTGAATTCTTGTACTGAGAATTTATCTCGTCATTTCATTTAAGAGTCTAATTTTAGTTTTATTACAGTCTAGTTTTACCATCACTGGTTCATAGTTATGGCTTTTATTCCTCTTTTCTCATTGGCTCATTTACCTTGATGTGATCAGGATTTGACCCAGCAGCTCTCTGGATCATGAAGACCTTGATCACTAAAACCATCATCCTCTCAACTGAGGCATGACAGCTGGAGAATAATAGAGTTTGGAGACTCTCTTCAGTCATCAGGCTAATCTGAGATAGGCCTATTGTATCACATTTAGGCTAATTAGTGCTGTGTTTATTCCAAACCCCTCGATACCAAGAAAGTCGACCTTGGAATTATTTCTAGATATTGCACAAAAGAGGCTTGGCTGCCTTGGGCCTCCCTCTCTCATTTTCTTTGGCGTTCTCATGGTTTCACATGCTTCAGTTGCAGTATTTTAGCCCTCAAGCTCTGGAAAGAATAGACCTTTTCCTACAGCATGAGCCCGGGCTGCTGAATGAAGTACAGTACAAGCAACATGTTGTAGCTAGAAGAGTCTTCATCAGGCTATAGATAGCAGAAAACATGTCACATGTCTTAGCTGCAGTAAATGAAGCGTATGCTGGATACAACGTGAAAAGAGCATTTACATAGGAACATGACATACAACAGGTTTTGAAGCAGAGACTCAATAAATAAACATGCTAATCGCATTTAATTACAGAAAAGGTGAGAAGTCTTTCCATAATACACCTTGATGAACACACTTCTAGGTGCATTATTTTTTTTTTTAATTTTATGGGTCTGTTTTAATGTTACACTTCACGTGAGTCTCACTGATTTTTAAAATAATTTAATTTAATTTAATTTAATTTAATTATTTTGTTTATTTTTGTATTTAATGTATTATTTCTTATTTTATTATCTTATTTTAGTTTACTTATTTTATTGTTTTTAGACTTTTTTATTTTGCTATTATTATTTTATATTTATTTTTATTTATTATTATATAATTTATTTTACTATTGTATTTTATTTTATTTTGTACTTAATTTATTATTTCTTATCTTATTATTTTATTTGACTTATTTTATAATATTTTATTTTATACTTTATTATTATTATTTTTGCAATTCTTACTTATTTTATACTTATTTGAATTAATTATTTTATTATTATTTATTTTACTTTTTTATTTTATTATTTTATTTAATTTTATGTGTGTTAGGGTGGTTTACAATCTTGTAAACTCCAGTTCAGTTACTAAATTTGATTTTATGTAGCATTGAAATTTGAATTTAAGGAATAATATTTAAAATGGTATGATATTCAATAGCAGGTGAACGTAATTAGGTAACAGCACTAGAAAACATTTAAAAAAACAGTCTTCCTTACAGAATTCCATAGTTTCTTCATTACCTGTTTGTCTTTTACTCCACAGGCCCGGAGATATTTAACAGTGTGGAGGGAGAATGAAACATTTAATACTTACACACAGACAAACTGCTGACAGCGTCGGCTCTAGTGTTTCTTTTTGCGGCTGTTATGTGATTCCTGAATGCTTCATTCGTGCTGTAGTGCCATTAATATTTAAGCGCTGATCTATAGTTCACCTCTCAGGCCTCCATTAGCGGATCACCCACGCTGCTGCGTTGCCCGCTCGTGTCAAGACTAGAGGATGAGCCTAATTTTAGCCCGGCAGATTGGCACATTTGTTTCTGTTCTGCTTCGTCCTCTCTTTTTTTGTGAATGTGGAGGCAGAGAGCAAGCGTTCAGAGATGGAGCTGAAGTCAAAACAGTTAATGGTCAGATAGTGTTGAGGCCAGTGATACAGGGAAAAGCACTTTCCACAACTCCTGTAACATCTGCCAGAGAGAGATCACCTCAGTAACACAAATGTGGTTTTAATTGCACATTTGATGAACAAATTATGAGCGTCAACAAAATAGCTCATTCTTTTTGGTTTATGCAAACCCTGATGATAAAAATGGACGCTTCAAAGAAAATATTTAGGGTTAAATACAACTTAAGCTCTGTCGATTTTCACAGGCTTGACCTTCAGTTTGTAAAAACCAAATGAAAATTGAATGTACAATAATGGACAGACAGTGAAAGTCAGTGGGAGCAAGTCATTTCAGCCCAAATGTGGAGCTTGCATTTTTTGTTACAGCATCTAAATGATCTTTTTTGCTTATCCTTATGTGTGTTATTCCAGTTTTTCCCAATACAGATGCAATTATTTTTAGTAGATACCTTTGTTTTACAAGATCGTGACAGGAGTGCATGGTTTGGGGTCAGTAAGACATTTTAATGTTTTAAAAAAGTCTTTTATGCTCACCAAGGCTGCATTTGTGTTCAAAAAATACAGTAAAACCAGTAAAATTGTGAAATAGTATTAAAATTTAAAAGAACTGTTTTCAATTTGAATATATTCAAAAATATAATTTATTTCTTTGATGCAAAGCTGAATTTTCAGCATCATTACTCCAGTCTTCAGTGTCACGTGATCCTTCAGAAATCATTCTAAGATGCTGATTTGCTGCTTAAGAAACATCTTAATGTCGCCAAATGTTTGATCAGTAGTGTAGCTGTACATACACAAGCTTAGTAAGCGATTTTACCACAGTAGGTTCATGTCAACCTGTACATTGTTTAGAAATTGTCTTATTGTTAAATATAGAGCTTCACTTATCAAGTACGTCAACTATGGCCATTTCTTCAGTCTGATTGGAAGTAATGGTCACTATGTTGGTGGTGACCGGTTGAGTTGCTTGTTAGACCAGCTACCAACAGGAAAGCGACAAAAGAACAGTAAGAACATAATATTACCTGAAGTATCCATGCAGTGGAGTCTCTGCGTCTAGTTAGTGAAGCAAACTCACAATTGTTTTTTTGGAGACTCAGCAGTTTGGACAGTTGTGTCACAGCAGTGGAGTAGATGACAGCAGTATCTGACCACGCCGTTACAAGATGCCATCTTCAATCAAGAGCCGAATCACTCTCAGAGAGAAAAAAACAACAGCAACATAACATTGACATTTCACACAAGCGGTTATTTACTGCTGACAATTTTATAGTGATTCATGCGTCCCCTGCAATCACAGAGGCAGTAGAGTCATGTGAAATGTATTCTGAGTGTGTGGCGCGCAGATCACTTACGTGTCAGAGAAGCGCCGCTGTGTTTGAGAAAGATCACTCCCTAGAGACTGACCTTATAGACTCGCGGATACTTGCTGTTCTCTGAGAGCTCACCTCAGGACGCGGAAAACCATCGATTACCTCCATCAGCGTAAATGAGAGGAGTTCATACCCTCCAAACTGTAAATAGATGAATACACAGGCTGCTGAGTGTCATTGTTGACTGCGTGAGTGCGTTTTAATCTGCTTTAATGGGACAGTAAGTTATATGGCTATTCAGGGTTGTTGTGTGTAATGATTCTTGATGGTTTTGCTCACTTCAGTGGAACAGAATTCAGAAACTGGCTAAAAAGATTTGGATTTGTTGTCGGATCCTGAGTCTCAGGCGTAAGTGAGTTGGTGAAATCGCGTGTCTGTTTGTGTCTTCTGTGCTTACTAGCTACTGGATGATGATACTTGAGACGCTTTATATACTCATTGGAAAGGTGGTGCTTGTCAGAACTAATGGGATGTAGTCTGCATTAAATGATAGAGAATGTAAGAATAATTGATCATTATTTATATTGATTTACTGTAGTGCAGAGTCCTGTAGCTAATGCGGTACAAAAATAGAATCCATAATAGAATAACATGAATGAAACAAGTACACTGAAAAACAAGTGCACAAAAAAAAAAACACTGGTTAAATAGTACTGTACATGCATTTATCGATCTATCTATCTATCTATCTATCTATCTATCTATCTATCTATCTATCTATCTATCTGTCGGTCGGTCGTTTTATTGGTCTATCTATTGCTCTATCCTTCTATCTGTTGTTCTATCATTCTATCATTCTGTTGTTTTATCCTGTCATTCTATTTATTTAGCATTCTGTCTGTCTATCATTCTGTCATTCTGTTGCTAAGTCTGTCTTTATCTGTTTCTGTCTGTCCATCCATCCATTCATCCATTGTTCTATTTATTGGTCTGTCTATATTTGACCAAAAAATGATTAATTAGTGTGTTTTACCAGGAGTTTTTATATCTATTTTATATTTTATTTGTATATATAGTGTAATAGTATGTAAGTACAGTATAAATATGTTTATATAATAATAATAATAAGTAGTGCTGTCAGACGATTAATTGCGATTAATCGCATCCAAAATAAATGTTTTTGTTTACATAATATATGTGTGTATACTGTGTATATTTATTATATATATATATATATAAATACACACACATGCATGTATATATTTAAAAAAATGTTATGTTTGTATATTAAATATAGTTATATATAATATAAATTATATAAATATAAATATATACATGTAAATATTTTCAGAATATAAAATGTATGTGTGTGTGTTTATATAAACACATAATAAATATACACAGTATACACACATATATTATGTAAACAAAAACGTTTATTTTGGATGTGATTAATCACGATTAATCATTTGACAGCACTAATAATAATAATAATAATATTTATTTATTTATTATTATTATTATTATTATTATTATTTTTACCTACCTACCCATCCAACTAAATATTGACAGACAGTGCTCACTATGACCATTTTCAGCGTATGAAAAATAACAGCTTTGGTATTTTATTAGTTTGAAGCATCATGAGGGTGGGTAGATGATTGTAGAAATGTTATATGGAGAGGTTGCTCAATTCACTGACAAATTTGGTCAAACTTTTTATTTTCTCTCATTAGAATTATCATACAACCTTGCTTTCGAAGAAATAACTGTAAATGAAAGTTTGCATTTAAAATCCAATTGGCTCAAAAATGGCTTCTGATGTATGTTCATAAATGAAATGTGTTACTACTGAATACTATGCAGTATTGCAGTATACACTGCCCGTCCAAAAAAAAAAGACACACCCTCTAATATTTCGTTGGACCGCCTTTAGCTTTGATTACGGCATGCATTCGCCGTGGCATCAACAAGCTTCTGCAATGTCACAACATTTATTCCCATCCAGAGTTGCATTAATTTTTCGCCAAGATCTTGTATTGATGATGGGAGAGTCGGACCGCCGCGCAAACTCTTCTCCAGCACATCCCAAAGATTGTCAATGGGGTTAAGGTCTGACTCTGGACTCTGTGGTGGCCAATCCATGTGTGAAAATGATGTCTCATGCTCCTTGAACCACTCTTTCACAATTTGAGCCTGATGAATCCTAGCATTGTCATCTTGGAATATGCCCGTGCCATCAGGGAAGAAAAAAATTCATTGATGGAATAACCTGGTCATTCAGTATATTCAGCTAGTCAGCTGACCTCATTCTTTGGGCACATAACATAATCATCCATGCAGTAATTATCCAATGGGAGGATCTTACCTATTTGCTTAGTTAAATCCAGGTGGTGACTTTTTTTCTTTTGGAGGGGCAGTGAATATAATATACTGGTATACTAGAGCTGGAGTCATACTCCGTGTATAAATGGTCTTGGTCTTGTCATGTCCACCTTACTGAGCACAGACTGAAATGTTGAACTCCAGGGATGTTAGGAAGCCTGAACCGTTCCTTGGTAATATTTCATGATAATATCAGTCTGATAATATGAGTGTGGATGGCTATTCTGAGCGCCCTGCAGTATGGCAGCTCTACTCTAGAGTGGATTAGGGGTCACCCGCTGTGCATTGTGGGAATTTTGCACCCTGCGTGCAGCTTTTCTCTGCTCCCTGTGACTGAGGGATTTACCTTCTGAACTGTGAGGCTTGTCTTATACTATGTCATGTAATATTATGGTAACCAAATTAAACACTAAACTTACTGTTGGGTTCAGTTCACAAAGCCGGCACTGACCGATCTGCGCTTGAGGAAAATGATGGATACCAGGCAACACATTTGTTATTCTAATCTGTTTCCGAGAGCATTTAATTGCATACTGCTCTTAATCATATCTAAAGTGCTTTCAAGTGCTGTAATGCCGCTCCATTGGCCATCAAGCACAGGTAAAAACAGCCCAGCAGGTGTGCAGCACCTGTCGACAGTAATGAGCGCCAGTTCTTTATGCAGTAGGATTTCAGGTTTTGATCGTCCTGTAATTATAGCGAAGCGCTCTGTACTTTTGAATTTGCTGTAGATTCTGGAATGTATTTGATGCTCGTTGTACGAGCTTAAAACCCGTTCGCACTTCAAACGCTGCGCTTAACGATTCATGTTGGCTCAGGATTGCAAGGTTACATGCGCTGATGAAGGAAACGGCATGTGAACGTCCAACCTAGCCAGAGTAAGCAGAGCGCTTCGTTCAGAAGTGATCACGGATATGAAGCATTCCCTGTGAACGCTTCACCCTCCACAGTGAGAGGTGAACATGAAACGGCATTCCCGACTCGTTCTGCTTTTGTAATGTGACACATTTCCTAGTGAAAATATTTGGGATGTGACTTTATTTTATATTTCATTCGGCAGGAATTGAGTGAATCGTGGAAAGTGGGTGTTATATGCCAGAAAGTAGTCAGGTGATTTGGAGTGGAATGGGAAATAAGGACTTTTTTCATAGCAAGTACAAGTACACTTTGATCAAAGACAAACATTATTTTTTAATAACATGCACTGAAGGGTGTTAATTTAATTTAAATTTAATTTAGTTTAATTATGTTACGTTTTTTTCTATTATTTTATGTAAATTTATGTATTATTCACTGAATACCGGGAAATTTAAATAATTAATATTGGTACAGATAGTAGAATTACAGATGATAATACATTTTGATGAAATATTACATTGTTTGAATAACATGCACAAATGAAGGGCAAGCGTGTATATACAGTATACACACTATATTGCCAAAAGTATTGGGTCGCCCCCTTCTAATGAACAGGTTTGACTACTTTAGTAATTTCTATGAGTACAGATTTTAATGTTAAAGCATATAATGATATTCTAGGGAATTGTGTGCTTCTAATATTATAGCAAAAGTTTGGACAGGACCCTTTTCTATTCTAACATGACAATGCCTCTGTGTATAAGGCAAGGTTCAAAAAGAAAATGATTGATTCAGTCAGTGTGGAAGAACTTGACTGGTCTGCATAAAACCAAGTCCTAATCCCAGTTTAACACCTGTGGTGTGACTGTAAATGCAGACCTTGACTCAAAAACTCATCACCAAACACCAATGACTTGTACATATGGGTACAGTCATTTTAGACACTTCCAAAACTGTTGCAACAGAAATGGAAATTTTTAAATACATGAATTATGTTCCCATCGTTGTTGCCACGGATTTGGAAGTGCATTTTTCTGTTCTAAAGAAGGGTCCCAATACTTTTGTCTGTATAGTGTATGTACAAGTCATTGGTGTTTGGTGATGAGTGTTTGGCTCAAGGTCTGCATTTACAGTCACACCAGAGCCAGTGTTAAACTGGGATTAGGACTTGGTTTTATGCAGACCAGTCAAGTTCTTCCACACTGACTGAATCAATCATTTTCTTTTTGAACCTTGCCTTATACACAGAGGCATTGTCATGTTAGAATAGAAAAGGGTCCTGTCCAAACTGTTGCTATAATATTAGAAGCATACAATTTCCTAGAATATCATAATATGCTTTAACATTAGTAATTTCTATGAGTACAAATCTTAAAGTAGTCAAACCTGTTCATTAGAAGGGGGCGACCCAATACTTTTGGCAATATAGTGTAATACTTTTGGCAATATAGTGTATATATATATATATATATATATATATATATATATTAAAGATTTTGATCAAAGATTACAAAGGTAAATATTTGTTTTAACAAGTACTAATCAAGGGTGTACATTTTATTTTATTTTATTTTATTATTCTATTAATTCACCTGGAACATTATTATTTGTACAGATAGTAGGATCACTTTTTTTTAAAACAGACCTTTTTAATTAAACATTTCCATCATTTAGTAAATTATTCTGGACATTCTCACTAACTAGTTGTGTAGTTAAAGATACCCAACCTGGAACAGTGTTTTGTTGTAATATACGGTCCTATAACTATACAATCTTGTGTGTGGATGTTTTTCACTATTGGGGTCAACCAGGTTCATGTGCTGCTAAATGAAGTGTGTGTGTGTGTGTGAGGCTCTTACCATGTTTCTCCTGGTCATACATCTTCTCTCACTTTAAAGTCTCTCAGCCTCTGAAGCGCTTGAAGCCCTGCAGGCTTTCCTGCTTCAGCTTGACGTTTTTGAATGTTTAGCTGACCTCAGATCTGGACAAGGATTTCATTACCGATAATAATCATGAAGATGTAGTTACACTGCTAAATACCAATTCAGTATGAGGGGGGAGTCATCAATCCTCTTTGAACAGTCATATAACATTATATTTAACATTAAAAATACCACAAATCGTGATAACAGTCTCACTGTCACAGAGTGTTTTGTTCGGAAATGGGTTTATAGGTCTTTGTGTTACTCATTTTTTTCATGTATTATGTTTGAATTTGTATAAAACAAGATATATAATCATTTTATTCATTTTAATTAATCATGTCTTATGTGTGAGATTGGAGGGTGTTTACATAAAACTAAAGGAATGTAGAAGCAGGAATACCGAACGAACCACATTTCCATATTTTCTATGAAATGAAGGAAGTGTAATGATAAAGGAGAAGGATATGTTTTCCAGATGTCTGAAATAGCCTAAGGCCGTTTTAGTCTGTGGCTCTGCTGGCTGAGCTGATATCGAGCTTTGAACATGTTCAATAAAGGCTGTGATCTGCTTCACCCCATGCAGTCAAAAGTTTCAGAGTTTTAGTCGAGAACGGGTAGTTATAGGATTACCAAGATCATTACTAACCGGACACAGTTTGGTTGTGAACCTGACTAGTGCTCTGGAGGGGTGGGTTGTAGACTGGTTAAAGCTCAGAGCTGCTCCTGAGAAGGTTAAGTGTCTACAGGGAGTGGGACATGAGTCATCCTGCTCAAGACCAGATACAGTCTGTCATATATAGATAAAAATAGATAAAAATCAAGACCTCTGAGAGGGGACAAGCCAAAAACACAGTTTTGGTGGGCATAAGGAAAGTATCATAGATTGCACAAAACTTTTAAGCAGCGCAACTTTTTTTTTTGCATAATATAGAAAATAATAAGAAATGTGTCTTGAGCTCAAATTAGCATATTACAATGATTTCTGAAGGATCATGTGACACTAAAGAAATAATGCTGAAAATTCAGCTTTGATCACAGCAATAAATTTAAACATTCAAAAAATATAAACAAACCTTTATTTTAAATTGTAATTTAGTTTTACTTTATCTGATAAAATAAATGCAAATAAAATGGTAAGCAAAAGACTTTTTTCAAAAAAAGGTAGTTTATGTACTAGTGTTATTTTGAGATACTATTATAGTTTTTATTAATATTTTAACAGTTTTTAAATATTTTCTGTTTTTGTTTTATGTCTGTATTGTTTTTATAAATTTGTATTTCCATTTTAGCTATTTTATTTTATTTCAAGTAACAAGTAAAAAATAGTTTTATGGTTTTAGTTTTAGTTAACTATGATAACCCTGGTATTTCCATATGTATAATGTGATATTTTTAGACTGTTACTGATAGATACTTATATATATATATATATATATATATATATATATATATATAATATATTAGTGCTGTCAAACGATTAATCGCAATTAATCGCATCCAAAATAAAAGTTTTTATTTGCATAATATATCTGTGTGTACTGTGTATATTTATTTTGTATATATAAATGCACGTACATTCAGTATATATTTTGAAAATATTTACATGTATTTACATGTATATATTTATATTCATATAATTTATATTATATATAAATACATTTAATATATAAACGTAATATTTTTCTTAAATATATTCATGCATGGGTGTGTATTTATATATACATAAGAAATATACAGAGTACACACACATATACTATGTAAATAAAAACTTTTATTTTGGATGCGATTAATCGTTTGACAGCACTAATATATATATATATATATATATATATATATATATATATATATATATATATATAATATATATCCCATGTATTTAAAAGCGAGTAAGTGTTGCCTGGTGTGTGAATCAATATGACCAGTCTGGTTTAGAGTTTACTTTGAATTTGTCTTGAATATTGACATTTAGGTATGATGTTCTTCATATGATATTGTGAGTGTCTCCAGTGCTGTAGAAAGAACTATCCTCACACACTCAGGCACTGTGACTCCAGGGAGTAAAAATACAGCAGAATAAAAGTGTCTCTGGGTGAGCCGCTGATAACATCTGTCTGAATGTCCGCATGCTCTTTTTTTTATCTGAGATGTGTTTTTATCACTGGGTCCTATAGGCTTTTTCCATTCTCTGTGAAGGTTATTTTTATACAATAGACCACCAAGTCAAGACCAGCTTGACCTTTTATCTGGCTTTTGTTAACTAAGAAGGGGAAAAAAATAAAGAAATTCGGGGTGAATGAATCGGCATATAGACCACCAGCAGGGTGTAGTCTGGCGCGCTCACTCCATCAATCACCTCCGCCTCCGTCGCTTGTTTGTTATTTCAATATCCGTGTCCGAATACCTGGAAACCGAAAGGTTGAGGCTTGTCAGAGCTGTCCGGAGCTCTGTTTCAATCGTTCCTTGTGCAGACATGCTGGATTGACTTGCTAGAAGTCTAGACTGTGTCGCCCCCTTGTCATCTGCACCATGGCCGGGAATCTATTTCAGGGAATCTATATGAAGTTCAGCAGTATTACATACTGAGACTTCTTTTACTTGAGACTCTATGATTGTATTGTTGAATAAAGCTTTCTTCATTTTTGACGCATCCTTTTTTAAGATTGTTGGGTTTTTCCGATGAATTGGACAAATCAGACATGTTGTATCAAGCTTGATTTATTTGCTAAATTTCAACTGATAATTTTTGATAGAGGTTTCTTTCTTTAGTTGTGTTTGGGAATCCACAACTTGTTTTAAGGCTGTTTTTTCACTCTCTGCTGCCGCAGTCCCAATAAAAATAAACATACTAAAATATAAATGAAATGCATTTATTTTAATGCAAAGTATACTACAAATACATTTACATACACTGCTCAAAAAAATTAAAGGAACACTTTTTAATCAGAGTATAGCATCAAGTCAAACTCCTGAGATATTGATCTGGTCAGTTAAGTAGCAGAGGGGGTTGTTAATCTGGTTCATCTGCTTAACAACAGGTGCACTAGATGGGCAACAATGAGACAACCCCCAACACAGGAATGGATTTACAAGTGGAGGCCACTGTCATTTTTTTCCTACTCATATTTTCTGACTGTTTTTCACTAGTTTTGCATTTGGCTAGGGTCAGTGTCACTACTGGTAACATGAGGCGATACCTGGCCCCTATACAGAGGTTGCACAGGCAGTCCAACTCCTCCAGGATGGCACATTAATACGTGCCATTGCCAGAAAGTTTGCTGTGTCTCCCAGCACAGTCTCAAGAGCATGGAGGAGATTCCAAGAGACAGGCGTGTTACACTAGGAGAACTGGACAGGGCCATAGAAGGTCCTTAACCCATCAGCAGAACAGGTATCTGCTCCTTTGTGCAAGGAGGACCAGGATGAGCACTGCCAGAGCCCTACAGAATGATCTCCAGCAGGCCACTGGTGTGAATGTCTCTTGACCAAACAATCAGAAACCGACTTCATGAGAGTGGCCTGAGGGCCCGACATCATCTAGTGGGCCCTGTGCTCACTGCCCGGCACTGTGGAGCTCGATTGGCATTTGCTAATGAACACCAGAATTGGCAGGTCCACCACTGGCGCCCTGTGCTTTTCACAGATGAGAGCAAGTTCACCCTGAGCACATGTAAAAGACGTGAAAGGGTCTGGAGAAGCCGTGGAGAATGTTATGCTGCCTGTAACATCGTTCAGCATGACCGTTTGGTGGTGGGTCAGTGATGGTCTGGGGAGGGACGCACAGACCTCTACAGGCTAGACAATGGCACCCTGACTGCTATTAGGTATCAGGATGAAATCCTTGGACCCATTGTCAGACCCTACGCTGGTGCAGTGGGTCCTGGGTTCCTCCTGGTACACGACAATGCCCGGCCTCATGTGGCGAGAGTATGCAGGCAGTTCCTGGAGGACAAAGGAATTGATACCATTGAATGCCCCCCATGCTCGCCTGACCTAAATCCAATAGAACACCTCTGGGACATTATGTTTCGGTCCATCCATTTAAATTTCTTGCATTTAAAAACCGATATTATTATAAGATCATACAATCCTCACCAATAGTGACATTAAAACACATTTTAGGCTTAATATTAAGAAATGTGCATTGTGCACAAGTAGTACTCCAAATAAAGTTTAATTATCATTTTTATATCAGTAAATCTCAAGCGATATTTCAGTAAATATGTAAATAGATTTGAACTATACTTAGTATGAAATAAATGTATTTTAATTATATTAGTTTTTTAGTAGGAATTTTACATCTTAAATGTGCTTTTGAGCTCTAGACTGTGATGTGTTTGTGTCATCAGCGTGAATAATAGCTATTTATCACTTATGCTAGTTGATGACTGCATTAAAGTATTATTGATAACACTGTCTCAGTTCTTAATATTATTTAGCATGAACAAACTATGAGTAATATAGTTCTTACAGCATATATTTTACTCCGTAAATTTTACAGGACTCAATTAAAAATACATTAGCTAGTTGTTCATTCATATTAGTCTGAAAGTACATTCATTTTAACAGATGCAACTTTAGAGTTTAAAAATATGTTGGTAAATGTTTCAATAAATATTAAGATTAGTAAATTCTGTAAAAACTGACTAATGTTAAAAAATGGAACCTTACTGGAATTTTACACAGTTTTTGCGTATAATAAGATTCAATTCATAAATGTTAATGCATTAAGTTTCATAAGCTAACAATGAATAATAACCTATGTTAATGTTGATATATAAATGAACTGTTACTATTGCTATTTCATGTTACAACATTAACTTTTTGTTGATGTAAAGAACCTTATTGCAAAATGTTACCAATGCATTGAAGGAAGTATTAAATCAAAAAGTACACAGATTACACACTTTACAGATATACTTAAAAAATGAACAAAATGAATGATTATAAATGAAATAATCAGATTGTGTTAAGCTGCACCAATTATAGACATCTTTAAAGGGGAAGTGTGTAATTTCTCTGCCTATACAAATATATTGAAAATAATAACTCCCAAACAGGTAGTCCCGCCCCAGACTCACAGCATCGATTAAGAGCGATGTTTTGATAGCAGAGACAAAATTTCACATCTTATACTTGACTGCCATATTTGTGATTGGAAAAAGTATTTTAACATTAAACTGCACACTTTACCTTTAAGAATGTTCTTTTGCTTTGTTTTATGCCTTCCCGAAGAGTTTTCAAGGTGATATATGTGAGAAAAACAAGGTGAGTTGAGTGTTCTGAAGATGCCTTCAGATATAATGGATATGAAATGTCTCATTCTCAAGGATTTGCCACTAAATAACTGTGCACAGAGATAGAAAGCCAAGGAAAAACCACACAGAAAGAGTGAAAGCAGCCAAGAACAGAAGCATGTTCCCTGCCTGACACCTCCTCTACCTTTGGAGCAGAGCCAGTAATTGTAAAAGAAAAGCTGCCTCCAGGAAAACTAGTAAATAAAGTGGAAGGTGCGGAAAAGAAGATATAAAGCGCTCTTAAAATGAAAGAGGGGCTTTATATCAAGATAATCCACAAATGCTTACATTGCATGTCCTGCCCGAGTGTGTGTGTGTGTGTGTGTGAGTGTGTGCAATGAAATGGCTATTTTATGAAAGGTTAAACAAACAGTTGAGCGTTTCTCCTCTGTGCCCTGTACCGCGGCCCTGCGCTCCAGGAGGCCAGGGAGCACGGGGCCCTCGTGCTGGGCACGCGCTGCTCTGCCAGGCCCCCCGGGGCCCTATTGATCTCTAGAAGTTAAGATCCCTCCTCCCACACACTCACGGATATTTGCGTCTCAGTCTGTGCTTGAGAGACGTATTGGAGTCATGAGATTTCTAAAGCAGCTTGTTTGAATGTTCAGTCTGATAGACAGTCAGTTCCTGCAGGGCTTCATGCTGTGACCGTTCAGCTCACTAAACACTTGCACTGTTAAAGTCAACTTCAAATTCAGATTGATGCTTTTTACTTTCCTAACGCCCGTTCCTGGCACTGTTATTTTATTATCACTGAGATACTATAATATTTTTTATATGAATTTGAATTATGAAAACATATTAATTACACTTAATTTTGAAAATAATAAAGTTATTTAAAAATTATATTAATAATTATAAATATATGCTAATTAATATAAATATTTTTTTTTCTGAAAAAATAAAAAAATAAATGATTTTTAAAGTTTTAGTAATTTTTTGTGTTTGTCAATTTATTTTATTTTTATTTTTTTGCTACTTTTATTTTCAGTTAAATTAAATTGACAATTTAAAAAAAAAAACAAACATTTTATTGTATTATTTCAGTTGGCATTTTATTTCAAGTAACATTTTTGTAGTGGTTTTAGTTTTAGTTAACTAAAATAACACTGGTCCCCGGTTGTGTAAAATTCTGATTTGACTCACCTTTAATACATTTCTGACCTGACCATTTCTTTTACTTGAATTGAATTTGCCACACCCCACATAAATTTGAATTAGAATGACATGAGGTAGAATATATTGAATTGCAGTTGAAAGAAAAAAGGTACTGTATTCTGGAAAATTAAGTGTTCTTCCACCTTAATCCACAAAGTTATTTTCATAAATATGCAAATTATTATAAATGATAAAACTCAGCATTCAAAGTTTATCTTAGTTTATATTACCAACCTTTGTTTTATTTACATTTCTAATGTATTACTTTTATGTGAATATTTTATATTTGAAATATCCATATTCAAATTGCAATTCCACGTCTGGTTTGTAACCATTATTCAAATTTAATGGAATTTAAAAATGTTTGTAATTGTAATATTTTGTCAAAATGTAACAATAAAATACAAAAAGCAATTTGCTCTAGTACAGAAATAAGTTTAGGTTTCAGTTGACATCACAATTTTCATCACATTTTTTCTCGTTGAAGATCCTATTGTACTCTGAAATGAATGTCACATTATGAAAGTATTATGGGTTGCAAACAGCATTTATGTTGGCATTGTATCAACACTGTGTTGTTCTTGACCCTTGGCTTAGTGTGCACACTATGCTTCATGAGTACCGTGAGTTCTGATTGTGTCTTCAATAGACAATCATCTTCAACTTACAGGATCTGAATGACTCACTTGAAGCCTAAACGATATCAAGTGCTGTTTTTCAGTGTGTTTAAAGCACTGACACCCTGAACTCAGTTGAAGGTAATTCATTCTGCTGGGATATACAGAATAGTATCATGAATGCTTGAAAACAGCCTGAAAGGCCACTGACTTTCCTAACTTTTAGGTTGACTTTCCTAAATATGCTGTGTTTTTGTGGCAGGGTTTTCAACATTGTTCTGTTTGTTGAATGGCACAATATAGTACATTGGCTCAGTCGGGTTTTAGCCGAGACTAAACTATGTTTGCGAGCAGATAAAAGGGGCGATAGGAGTAGTGCAGAAATTTCACCATCATTTACAGTAACATCAATTAAAGGAACGGTTCACCTAAAAGTGAAAACCCGTATCCTGTTATTTAGGCAGGTTTTTTTAAATAATCTTCCTCGATTGCATCAATATAGCATCAAAATAGTCCATGTGAGTTGAACACAAGCTGTCATGTGACTTTAGAAGACTTTGCAATATAGCACAGTCGTATGCAGTCATTTTTGAGTGAGCTGTTCCTTTAAACACTAAGATTTCTCTTCCTTCTTCAACCAGTTTCGAATCGATTTGCACAAACTGTCTTTGTAATAGAAAATTGTCCCTCCTAAACCCAACAAATTCGTTTCTATTGTTTGCCAGCTCACAGTAATGAGTGCTGATGTGGCTTTTACAATTACCAGTATTACACAGTCTAAAGGAAGGCTGATTCGGTATGTAATTAAATTAGCCACAAACTACTGTCAAATTAAAGATCACAGGATGTTCCTTTAATGACTTGGTGGTGTTTTAAATGTAAAGGATTTCTTGTCAGCAACACCTAATCAATATCTGTCAATAACCAGTAAGATTAGAGAGCTCATTTTGAATGATTAGAGGTGTTGAATTGCCTTGGGTTAGTCTGGTCATTCGCTCATTATCTGATTTGAATTGATTATCTGATTTGAACTGCTAACTAGGTTACTCTCCCCATTAAGTCCTTCTCCAGATCACCGTAAAGAGTTTATGGTACACGTGACATTTCTACAGTCATATAACAGTTAGGAAGGAGGGAGATGTAGGGCTCAAGATTGAAAGAGTGACTGTGTAACTGTAGAAAGAAGGAGATAAAAGTGTTCAGTGTGTCTAAACAGCGCCGTGCTGAGATAAACAGGTGGGCACAGGCGGGCAGACGGGCATTAGCGGCCACATGCATGCATAGGGTCCAAAATTAACACTCACAAATTGCCAGGTGCCAAATGTGTGGAAATCGTCTTTGGCAAATAAAAATTTACTGTTTACTGTAACTGCAACTTGGTACAAGTTGAATGGTAAGAATTACACTCTAATGTGAGCAAAAGAAAACATTTTTTGACTTTTCTTGGGATTTTTAACCATAGTTTTCAAAAAAAGTATAGGATTTACTTGGAAACAAATAAGAAATTGCTAATAATTTGAAGAACAATATATATTTTTAAATGTACCCCAGTCATTTTTTATATACCCCATTAATTTGATGTATTTACAACTTCCAAAAAAAAAAATCTTGTGTAGATGTTTCTAGTTTTCTTTTCAGGACTCTATTAAGCCACCAATAGTATAGACTGAGGAACAACAGGAGCCTGATTTACTAACAGATCGCTCTAGCGCAAACTGTCTTTTGGCGTTAAAATAGTGCTGTCAGGATTTACTAAAGATTCGTGGTGAAGAATTGGTGCTGAAAAGGTGTGGACAGTTATTTTTGCGCCTGACCTTACTGAGTATGCTTTTGTAGGAGTTTCCCTTTCAGATGCAAAATTTATGGGAGGAGAGTATTAAAATAAATCGCAACGCGATTTACTAACGTTTGTGCTCATCAAATTACTGGTATTTGTGGCATTATTTAACGCCCCAAAAAAGCAAGTCTTAATACAGGTGGTAATTTGTGCTGCTCTTGGTAGATTGTGCTGGTCACTATGGAAATGATCTGGCTGTGTCTGTGTTCTTTAATGTGCGCATTGTTAGTAAATCACCCACAGAATTTCCCCCTCCCATTGGAGCTTCTGTGGAATTACGCTGTAATGCTAATTTGTCCTGTTTAGTAAATCTGGCCCCAGGTCTTAACTTGCGACAGATTCAGATTTCTTGAAATTTGTAGGGGTTATTTCAGCCCAATCTCACAGCAATTTGTACATATTTTACGAGGTGGCTGATTCGTACGAATTCGTACGACCTCACTCGTACGAATTCATACGATTTTTGCTAAATCGTACGTATTTTACGAATTGCCAATTCGTATGAATTTGTACGAATGACCTACACCTAACCCCGCCCCTAAACCTACCCGTCACTGGGGTTTAGACAAATCGTACTAAATCGTACGAGTGAGGTCGTATGAATTCGTACGAATTAGCCACCTCGTAAAATATGTACGAATTGCCGTGAGATAGCGTTGGTTATTTTGTAATTACAAGGGATAGTGATGGATAATGGCAGATTTAAAGGGATAGTTCACCCAAAAATGAAAATTCTGTCATTAATTACTCACCCTCATGTCGTTCCAAACCTGTAAGACCTTCGTTCATCTTCAGAACACAAATTAAGATATTTTTGATGAATTCCGAGAGATCTCTGACCCTCCCATAGACAGCAAGCAAACTACCATAGTCAAGGTCCAGAAACGTAGCCAGGACGTCGTTAAAATAATCCATGTGACATCATACAAAGCTATGAGATTACTTTTTGTGCGCAAAGAAAACAAAAATAATGGTAACACTTTAGTATAGGGAACAATTCTCACTATTAACTAGTTGCATATTAGCATGCCTATTATTAACATATTGGCTGTTTATTAGTACTTTTTCTGCACATATTCTGCATAACCATATTCTACATTCCTAATCCTACCCAGTACCTAAATTTAACAACTACCTTACTAACTATTAATAAGCAGCAAATTAGAAGTTTTTTGAGGGAAAGGTCATAGTTAACGGTTTGTTAATATCGAGAATTGGACCTTAAAATAAAGTGTGACCAAAATAATGACTTTATTCAACAATTCATCACTAGTGCCATTTTAGAAAGTTTCTACTGAATGTAAACAACGTATGCTGTTCTGTGTCAGCTGCGCCTTGCGGATACGTTGTTTTCGTTCAGATCAAAGTGTAAACAACATAGACAATGTATCTGTGTGGCGCAGCTGACCTTGCTACATTTCTGGACCTTGACCGTGGTAGTTGGCTTGCTGTCTATGGGAGGGTCAGAGAGCTCTCAGAATTCATCAAAAATATCTTAATTTGTGTTCCGAAGATGAACAAAGGTCTTACGGATTTTAAACGACATGAGGTTGAGTAATTAATGACAGAATTTTTATTTTTGGGTGAACTATCCCTTTAACTCTATTTTTGTCATACATCATTTTTAGTTGCTGTGCGCATGTAATGATAGCAGAGCTGTGTGTTTGTGCATGTAAAGTATGACAACTTTTTTAAAATTTTGTTTTGGAATTCAAAGCAAACTTTGTTTCAGACCACATCCAAATGAATCTAGTGGTCATAAATAGAATTATGTGTTTTTCGAAGTCTTAATCTGCATCCCAGAGGTCCCTTTTTATTGTTTTTATGAATATGCAATTTGTCTATTTTAAGCAGTGTGCTTTTTTCCATATTAAAAAAAGTGGGGTTAGTTATGTGCCAAAAATTGAATACTTTGGGTTATGAATTTGTTCAAATCTCAAACTCTAAGTAAGATCAAAAGTACTATTGATTCTTACCTTAGCAAACTTTATGCCGAACCATTCAGTGTTTTCCCAAACCACAAGCGAAATGTTCAGTCCTGCTCTCAGACATCATATCTATATCTGAACATTTTATGCTGCTGCTGTTCTGGATATTTCTGACTGTAATGGAATGTAGTTTGCATGCTTTACAAACGGTGACATCCTGTGTGGCTGGCCCGTGCTGGGCTGCTGAATAAGAGCTGTGCGTTATGTTATTAGCTTCCTAAATATTCCCAGACAGGTTGATAGCTGGCATGGAATGGCATGGTTACCAAAATCTAGCTAGAGCCAAAAAAAAACAACAACAACTACTTCTAACAGCAGTCATTACTCTGGGAGGCCAATTAAAAAACAGCATCACTGTACAACACCATCTGTAGCCAACAGCTACGACTGTGTATGTGTGCATGTGTAGTTTGTATTTATGTGTGTCATTGTCCCAAGAAAATCTAGGGCAATTAACAGAACAGTCAGAGCATAAGCAATTATAGAAAGTCTCTTTTTGCCTGTCCAGAGAGAGCGTCGTCCCTCGGTGTCTCTCCTCTGGAATTCTATCCCGTTAGGAGGTGGCGACCCGGGAAGTGTTCGGATGGTTAGTGACCCCCTCACCCAGCGGAGTTCAGCTCTCAGAGCTTTGCCTGGGGTTTTTAATTAAAACCGCACCCTAGTTCAAAGCACTCCGAAGGTTCTTGGTGCCGAGCCAGTGGGGTTGACTAAACATCTCATTTCCTGCTGCGGGGCAGAGACGAGGAAGGGCCGAGTGTAATTAGCCGATATGAGGAAGAGGAGACTGCAGGTGTGCTGAGAGTCTGGAGGTTTGGGATCAGTATTGAGAGTCCGTCCCTGATCTGCTTTCCAATTCGGAGGGTGTTTATTAAAATCGCCTGCAACCGCTGATCTCTGGACAATTTAATTGGAGCTTTTTGTAGTCGTTAAAGAAAAATCACAAATGAGATCTCTGTAATATCTCGTTGTTTCTCTTAAAAACCAAGGAGATTAATTAGAGAGCAAACAGACTCCAGTAATACATGTATTCAAATTTCTCACTGTCAAAGATCTTGCAAGTCAGGCGTTTTAATATTAAAGTTGGCATGAAATGAAAGGTCTCCCATCTTTCTTTTTTCAATTTCACACCTCAATATTCCGGTAAAACTTGAAACTTCATTTTTCTTTTTAATTTTTTGATAATGCATTCACTCGCATGTGTCCCGCATCTTGACTTGAACTCAAGTTCTCCCACAACTCCCATCTTAATTTTACAGCTTTTAAAATCGTACTTTTTGTGAAGACCCGCATTATTTTTTCTGCTTTTATGTAAATTTTAATGTAAAATCTATCTTATGTTAGTTAAGGATAATTAACCATTAAAAACAAACAAACTGTGAATGAGTAGTGTATTATATATATTTTTATTTTGTATATTAAAGTATTTTGTATTTAGAAGTATTTTAAAATATTTTTTAATCATTAGGCTCTTATCCTTTTTGTACTGCATTTCATGTTTTTTTTTAAACCTTAATTTTGCAAATGACTGTGTTATAATGACAAGAATCTAATGAGAAGCACCACTGAGAATAATGAGAATTACAAAAAAACTCAAAAGTGAAACATTCCAGAGGCATTATAGTAATGAAAATTTTAGGCTAAATTGTGCTTAATTGTCATGTAATGACATAATATGAATGGTCCTAAAACAGGCTTCATTTTCTTCACACAAAATATGTCTTTCTTTTTCTTTTATTTGGTGGCTGGGTGAAATATGACCTGTTCTTGACTGTTTTTACCCATTAAATTGTACAAGAAGTTAAGTGCAGAGAATATTGACTTATGAACACTGACCTTTGACCCTCACTTTTGTGACCTCTAGAGTAACCCCTGTGGATGTCAGATGTTAGATACTGTGGATTATCTTATATTGACAGAGGATATCAGATGTCTGCTGCCTCAGGCTTTACTGTGTTATTCACTGCATTTGGGCTTAATTCAGCCACAGATCTTTCTGGTAATGTAACATTCAAGTAATTACAATGTCTTTTATTTGCCAGGACCTGTATTTTTGAATACTAGTCAAGTCATTTGTGCTGTTCCATCATTATGCACTTACGGTAAACAAATCAAATTATTTAATCCTTATCAGATTTATTAGTGCTAAACACTTCAGTTTAGGGACCAATGCCTATTATTAACATATTGGCTGTTTATTAGCACTCTACACCCCTAATCCTACCCAATACCTAAACTTAACAAGTACCTTACTAACCATTAATAAACAGCAAATTAGCAGTTTATTGAGGCATAGTTAATGGTTTGTTAATTGCGAGTATTGGACCTTAAATTAAAGTGTGACCATGCTTTTATTTACAATTAATGCACATGTAAAAGTCATTGACACAAAGTTGTTTGCTCATACAGTATCTGGCCTTTGCCCGCATATTCACAGAGAGTGAGTTAAATTATGAAAGAGATACAGAGATGTTCCTGTGGGTAGAGAACAGGTGCATTGTGGGCCTGTGCCCTCAGACTAACCAGGTGGAGAGAAAGCTCATGTTTATAAGATCACAGGTTTTAGGCTGTACTCTCACACATTATGCAAATAATCCTGCAGTCCTAGCAGTAATGACACGATGGAAAAGCATGCATTACAGAATAAAGGACACGCTCGCTCACACACCATTCCTCACCGACTCTGTGTAGACACTGGGGGTGCGTGTGAGAACAGCTAAGAGGCAAATGTTGGCACTGATTTGTAAGTGATCTAAACAGAAAAAATGAGAGGAAAACCTGAAAAAAAAAGATCTTTGTAGGCTCGCATGCATTCTGGGCTGTTCGTATGTGCTCATTATATCCAAATGCGCTGCTCACGCTCATGTGATGCTTTATTTCAGGCAATATGAAGAGTGCTAAATAATTCACGAGATGCTGGGATCAAACGTCTGCCTCTGTTTGTGCTCTTCTGAATGCAGAAGGGTGTGTTAGAGTTTGGGGATATCAGTCTTTTGGCGATGTTTAGTATGTGTCTTGATGTTTGTCTAAACATCTAAACATATGGGTTTTTTTGTTTCTCAGAGGAACCATATTTTTTGACCAAACATCCATTGTAACATTTAGATTAGAACTGTATAATTAATTTATCAAAAAAGAATCAATCAATCAATCAATCAATAAACATTTTAATATTTGAAAAATGTCACACAATTTTTTTTCTTTCTGACAATAATGACAATTTTTTTTTTGAATCAGAGTTTTGGACTGAAATGGATTAAAACTGCTTTGGAAGTGAACATGAGGGCAAGTAAATGATGACAGTATTTTCATTTTTGATGACAGTGTTTTCAGTATTTTCATTTTTTTTTTCATTTTTGTTATTGTAAGCAATGGAATGTTCTCAATCTAATAACATGCTCTTTAGGATGTTTAATGGCCATATAAATAAATACATTAAAATGATTGCAGTATTCTTTTTTTTTATCCGTTCAAAATTTTGGGGTGGGAAAATATTGATTGATTGATTGAGAAGTCTCTTATGCTCCCCAAGGCTTCATTTATTTGATCAAAATTACAGTAAAACAGTAATATTGTAAAATAGATTTACACTAAAAAAAAATTAAAATCTGATTATGTTTATAAATGGTACTTTATTCCTGTGATGCAAATTTGAATTTTTAGCTTCATTATTCCAGTCTTCAGTGTCACATGATCCTTCAGAAATCATTATAATATGCTAATTTGCTGCTTAAGAAACATTTCTTCTTCTTATTAATATTGAAAACAGTTGTGCTGCTGAATCTGTGATACATTTTTCAAAGATCAGGATTCTTTGACGAATAGAAAATTCATAAAAAACATCATTTGATATATTGAATGCATTCTTGTCTAATAAAAGTATTATTTTTTCCCCCAAAAAACAAACAAACAAAATCTTACTGACCCCAAACATTTGACCATTAGTTTTTCATACTAGATGCAGAGAAGCAGAGATCTGCTTCCATAGACTTTCGTAAAACACACACACACACACACACACACACACACACACACACACACACACACAGTCACACCACTGCACAGAAAATCAGTGTTTCTGCTCATTGGTATATTGGCTTGGGTCAGTGTGCCATTCATGATTTTCTCCTCTGGCCTGTGGTCATCAGATTAGCTCCAGACCGTCTAATAAAATTGAGTGATAATTTGACACGGTCATTGTGATGTGGGCTAGTGCGCTCACCGGATTAATCTCTGTGGAATTGGCAGGGAATCCCCTACGGATCAGCACATTTCCCAGACAATCTCTCTCTGACGGATGTGATGTTTTCATTTGGGGCTTCTTATTGCCGTTGAATTTACTCAGGCGTTATGCTTAGATTTCCTTCAGAGGATAAAATAAAGCCGTTCATGTGTGCTCTCTCTACACACAAACACACACACACACACGCATGCAGGACTGTGTGTGAAAGAGTCTATTAGACAGATTCCTGTTTATTCAGTGGGAATCACTGAGCAGCGAGAGGTCAGAGGTCAGACTGGGTTACACAGTCACATAGATTTAACCTTCACCTCTCTTTCCTCCGTATGTGATACTGTTCTCTGCATGATCTGTGTGTTTATGTGTGTGTGTGTGTGTGTGTGTCTGGTTTGGCACATATTGAAGAAACAAGTGTGTGTTTATTTGTAGGATAGTTCACTCAGAAATGAACTTTTTCATCATTTATTCACATTTCCATTCTTCATACAAGGAGAAGCTAGATTATCTGAGCTGTTCTTGTTCATACTGTTAAAGTTGATGGTGATATTTAGTGTAGCATCTGCTTAAGCTCATTGATGGTTGATTACATTTGGTCTTAAGAGACCCCTTTTAGCCTTTGACTTTTTGCATATAAATTACTAACCTGGCCTCACTATTTACATTTATAT
>JAFVLL020013881.1:0-18070 GCA_021397915.2 Tor tambroides | reverse complement strand
CTCAAGAGCCCCCTAGATAGCGGGCTAAACTTAAGCAGGGCCCATCCTGTTTTGGGATTCTGCTGTAACCTTGAGCGTTTCGACTTTCCTGCATCTCTCCAAAACAGTCAGCTGTTATCATTCCAGCGTCGTGTTTGTACCCCACACCACGCTCTGATACTTTACGCCGCATCTGTTTGTTTCTAAAGGAGACGTTCTTGACTGTTTAATGTGTGCGTTCTCATCCATCTTAGCGATGGCTGCGTTCCAACTCTCAGCTTTAGCCAGTGAGGGCTTTCTTGGTTTCACATCCCTCTTCAACCAAACACAAACACACACGTCCGGCCAGCCTGACCCGAGCTATCTCTCCGCCTGCGAGTGCCAGACGCACACACATACACACACGCCCTGGACCCTCCTGTTCTTCCCACGTTCCTCCTCTCCCTCTCTCCTCTGTTCTTCTCTCTCTTCTCTGCTTGCGTTTCCTTCTCTCCCTTCCTCTGCCTCAGCACCCTTGTACATCTCATTGTCTCTGGTCTCTTCATCTTTCTCCACTTCCTGTGACTTGCACCCCGTGCCCTCTCACGCCCCCTCTTTCAAGCTCCCCCTGTTTCTCTCCACATCTCTCTCTCTTCGCGACGTGACTTTTAGCACAGACATTGGGGCTGTTGCCAGCAATCTGGGGCAGAGAGATGAGCGGACAAACACACACATACAGACACATGCAGATAGAATAGGGCACACTCTAATGTGCTGTCTCTTCCGTTAGGTATTTCACATCAACTAACAAGATTACTAGGATTTACAGGAAGGAATATTGAAGATTAGACTCCATTGACAGAGTCTGTAGCCTACTGTTGGTTCAAAATGAAAATTGTTAACAATAACACTCCATGAAAACAAGTGTTATGGTTATACATTTGCAACAACCATGGCCGTTGTAGACATGTTTTACAAACTGAGGGATGAGTCAATATTTTTTTGCATAATTGACAGCAGACCTCAGATTTTACCCCAGAATATTCCTTTAGTTTGCATTTTTATTTTTAGTGTTATTTGACTTCTTTATATATGTATATGTGGTAACACTTTAGAATAGGGACTAATTCTCACTATGAACTAGTTGCTTATTAGCATGCCTGTTATTAACATATTGGCTGTTTATTAGCACTTATAAAGCATATATTCTGCATGATCATATTCTACATCCCTAATCCTACCCAATACCTAAACTTAACAACTATCTTATTAATTATTAATATAAGCAGCAAATTAGTAGTTTATTAAGGCAATTAACGGTTTGCTAATAGCGAGAAGGTGACCTTAAAATAAAGTGTTACACTTGCATATACATATATGTAGATATGTTTTATATATATTTACATATATATTTTATATATACATTAGATTTTATTTAAAGCATTTTCATATATATAGACTTACATTACATGAAAGCTATACATTTTATCCACTATCCATCCACTTTATCAGTATGTTTTCTGGGAATCAGATGATTGCTAGCGCCATGTTTCGCTTTTTTTTTTTCTTTTTTTTTTTTGAGCTACAGAAGCACTTTAACCATTAAAACTCTGTTGTTGCAATGGCTTTTTCATTTTAAAGACACTTTAATAATGTAACCACAAGCTTTCCTCACCCCACATGTATTTATTTTGCACAAAGAAAGTTCACATGACAGTTCACATGGTTTCTAATCCTTAGTGAATTATTAATTGTATCTCACGTCACCATCTTTGCCTCCTTTCTATGTCAAGTCACCTTTATTCATATAGCCCTTTTTACAATGCAGACTGTGTCAAAGCAGCTTTACAGTATTAAACAGAAAAATAGCGTGTTGCTAATGCAAGAGGACAGTAGTAAACACTCATTTTTCAGTTAAAGTCAGTTCGTCCAGCTCAGTTCAGTTCAAATAAATGCTTTCTATCCATCTCTCAGCTATACTCTATCACGCAGACACTGTTAATGAGCCAGGCGCTCCGATTTAATGAGAGAGGGGCATTAATGAGAGAGAGTCATGTCACATAACAGGCTTCTGAATCTAGAATTACTTTGTTGTGTTGTTTTTCCAGAGCTGCATGGATCAAAAGACGGACATGTGATCCTGGGAACAGAGAAGTGAGAGAGAACTTTTTTGAGAATGAAAGAGAAAGAAATGATCAAGCCATAGCTGGCACTCGGTCATTCACATGGCCCCTGTAGAGCAGAGGAAGGCATGAGAGTATAATGTCTCCTTTTGGGTTCAAAGAAGAAAGAGAAAGTGAATGTCTATCAGTCCCCTCAACAGATTTGAGACAATTTTAGATCGTCTAGAACAGAGAAAAATTTTATTCAATTTAAAATCTGTGTTCTCTGTAAACTCATCCTCCGTTATCTACTGAGGATGAATCCACAGTGAAGCTCAGTCATCTGCTCTCAGATTGTTTACTGTTCACCCAAACACAGGGCAGTTAGTATTACTAATAGGAGCGCTAATCTCCATTTCCACCACACACACTCCTGTCCTCCTCCACTCCCTGTCCTCCTTTTTGATACATGTTCAGAGACACAACTTGAAGTCTGTGATCATTTTCCCAATGGTTGTGCTGACAGTACACCACAGATGTTCTGAAGTCAACATGTCCCAAAATTACTAATATAATAGAAATTTACAGCTCAAATATGCTGTTATCGAAAATCATGAGATGTTTCAGCGCCACGCCTGACTTTGTCAGATCTTGGTGAGATTGCATAAATTTCTCGATCTCACAAATGGAGTTCAGTATGATTGTGTTATTCTTCTACATTTCAGTACCCAAGGACACTTAAAAAATAAATGATCAAAGGTTCCATGAAGAATATTTAACATCAGTGGAATCTTTCCAATGCAGAAAAGGTTCTAGTGGAAAAAGGTTTAGCTGATTATTTAATTGTTCTTCACACTAAGAAAAAAATCGTTGTTTTTTTTTTTTAAGAACTTTCAAGAATTGTTCACTGAAAGCTTCTTTGAGGAACCCAAAATGGTAGTTTGGTCCCATTTTATATTAGGTGGCTTTAACTATGTACTTACACCAAAAAATCAGTACAGTGTACTTATTGTGTTCATAATGTATTGCAAAACACTTTCGCTGCTATTAAGGTGGAATTACCTAAATTACATAAATTACCTTTATATTTTAAAAGTGCAGGATTAAACTTTTCTTTATTAGACTTTTTAATATTTTTTTCTTTACTTGAGTATTTTTGAAATATTATTTATACTTCAAAAATAAAAAACTTTAATATATATATATATATATATATATATATATATTCTTTTATTTATGAATTTTAAAACTAAATATACCATTTTTATCTTACAATATTTGTGCTTCCCTTTTTAGTCACTATTTATGTTTCATTTTCTTCTCAACTTTTTGTGTAACAAAAAATTTTCCCCAGAAAAACTGAAAATCAGCATATCAACACGTTATGCCAATTTTTTTTTTTTTTTTTTTTTTTGAAAGTTCATTAAGTTCATCAAATATATGAAAAGGCCATGATCAGATACTACTTAAAACTTTCTTCCTTCCTTTTTCAAAAGGGTCTCTAACACCCACTTATGTTTTAAAAAAAAAGTCCACATTACACCTTCCGTTCCGTGCCCTTGTAATGTGGCGAACGGATGTGTGTCTTTCTTATAAGTGTATGACTATGTTGCCTAAAGAAGTAACACCCAAGTCGAGAGCTTTCGCACATTTCTTTGCAGATACACCAACACCCTTCCAGCACAGATACAGGCAGAGAAAGTGATAGCCCTTACTAACTCCATACACTCTGAGATCACTGCGCTTCACTGAAAATCTGAGCCCCGAGCCGTTGAGGAGCCTGTTCGAACCCAAACTCTAACAGTACCAAAGTCCTACTTCACCCCAATACACTCGTATACACCGACACTTTCACATATATCCTTTATAGTTGATATAAATAATTATACATTCTGATGCAGGCTCACTCACTCCCCTCCAGGCATGAGCATTATGGCAGTAAAGATCTGAAGGTAGCCTTGTCATGGTGTGTATAGGTGTATATTCTCTGTACTCTCAAGCAGGGGCTCCCATATGTTTACTGGCCTCAGGCTCCTCAGTACACCATGGTCTGGACTTGTACAATCTACATTGCATCTTCGACCTCAATTGCTTCATCATAATTCTCTTTTGCACCATGTCAGTGCTGCAGCACTTATTCACTGTTCTCTCTCTGTTCTTTCTTCCACAGTCTCTGTGTGCAACTCAAACACAGGTAACAGCATGAAGGTGTTTGCGTATGAAGCGTTCAAAAACACCGTCTCACTCAGTTGTTTTGACACAACTCCTCTGGTAATGTCACAGGATGGGTGGTTCTGTTTGGGTAGGTACCCACAGCTGTGTGTCAGTCACAAGACAGGAAGTGGCACTGAAAGTTTACACCCTCACACATTCACACACCCACTCTTTATTCTTTCAAAAACCACATGTTGCTTTGTGTGGCACATATATTTGTTTACTGTGAAGCTACAAACCTGTTATGGTTGTTTAGACCTTATAAGGTGTGTGTGTTTGACTAGTTTATGCATAACATGCCCACTGATGTTTTATATTAAAGGGATGGTTCAGCCAAAAATGAAAATTCTGTCATTAATTACTCACTCTCATGTCGTTCCAAACCCGTAAGATCTTTGTTCATCTTCGGAACACAAATTAAGATATTTTCTTAAGATACTTTCTGAAACTGCATAGACAGCTGTGTAACTCAAATGTTCCCAGGCCCGGAAACATAGTAATGATATCGTTAAAATAGTCCATGTGACATCAGTGGTTCAGCTGTAATTTTGTGGTACTCAATTTCAATTTCAAGCTTTTATTGTCATTGCATCGAAATGCAATGAAATTTCAGAGATTACACACAGAGGTGCTACAATATGATAACCACATACACATAGACCACTATACGTAATCAAATCCATGTAAAAAACGTGAAAGATGCAGGTAAGACAATAAAGTGCAGTTCTAAGTACAGAAATTATTGCACAGTCCACAAGGATTGACATGAATAAATAGTGCAAAGCATCCCTTAGTTCAGGGACTGAATGGCTTTTGGGTAAAAACTATTTGAAAATCTGGCCGTGCGTGTTTTAATTGACCTGTATCGCCTTCCCGAAGGTAGGAGGGAAAACAGATGATGACCGGGGTGAGAGAAGTCCTTAACAATGTTTTTTGCTCTGGATAGATACCGAGTGTTTGCAATGTCCAGTAGTAAGGGGAGAGGGCAGCCAGTGATATTCTGCGCGTTCTTTATGACCCTCTGTAGAGCTTTTTTGTCAGCTCCTGAACAGCCCCCATATCACACTGTAAGACAGTATGTTAAAACACTCTCTATGGCAGAGCGGTAGAATGCCACCAGTAGTTTTTGACACAGACGGTTTTTCTTTAGGACTCGCAGGAAGTGCAGACGCTGCTGTGCCTTTTTAACAGCCGCTGTTGTATTTGTGGACCAGGAGAGACTGTCAGATACATAGATTCCCAGAAATTTAAAACTGCGGACTCTTTCCACATAGTCTCCATTTATAATGATGGGAAGGGGATCAGCTTTGCACTTCCTAAAGTCCACGATGAGTTCTTTAGTTTTCTTTGTATTTAACACCAGGTTGTTTTCAGAGCACCACAACATCAATTTCCTAACCTCATCACGATAGGCAGATTCATCATTTCCAGAAATAAGTCCAATCACTGTGGTGTCGTCAGCAAATTTTATAATGTGGTTGGAGGAGTGTGTGGAGGTGCAGTCAAAGGTATAAAGGCAATAGAGTAGTGGGCTCAGCACACATCCCTGTGGTGAACCGGTGCTGAGAGTGAGAGTAGAGGAATGGTGAAGACCAAGCTTAACATACTGAGGGCGGTTGGTGAGAAAATCCATAATCCATGTGCAAAGGTGAGCAGAAAAGCCCAGATGAAGGAGTTTCCTGATAAGAATGTCCGGTATGATGCTATTGAACGCAGAACTGTAATCGATGAAGAGCATCCGGACGTATGTACCTCTGTGTTCCAGGTGCTCCAGAGCTTCGTGGAGTGCTGTAGCAATGGCATCTTCTGTAGACCTGTTGGCCCTATAAGCAAATTGGTAGGGGTCAAAAGTGTGAGGGAGGCTGGCTTTAATGTGCCTCAGAACCAGTCTCTCTAGACACTTTGCAACAACAGATGTAAGTGCAATTGGTCTGTAGTCATTTAAACTGTCTGCAGCAGGCTTCTTAGGGATGGGAATGATGATGGCTGATTTAAGGCAGGCTGGTACGATGGCTTGTGACAGGGACAAATTAAAAATGTCTGTAAAGACAGCAGCAAGTTCATAGGCACAGGCCTTGAGTACCTTTCCAAGCACTCCGTCAGGGCCTGCAGCCTTTCTTGGATTTACTGACCTAAACACCTGTCTCACCTCATATTCCTGTACAGTCAGTGTCTGGGTGCCTGTAACAGGAGATGTATACTCTTATGAATGGCGGCAGACGGTAACACAGAGGAGAAGAATTGTTGAATTAAGTCGTTATTTTTGTTTTCTTTGCACACAAAAAGTATTCTCATAGCTTCATAAAATTACAGTTGAACCCCTGATGTCACATAGACTATTTTATCTGCTGTCTATGGAGGGTCAGAAAGCTCTCGGATTTCATTAAAAATATCTTAATTTGTGTTCAGAAGATGAACGAAGGTCTTATTGGTTTGGACTGACATGAGGGTGAGTAATTAATGACAGAATTTTCATTTAAAGGAAAGGACGCACGGAATTTGTGCTCTGCATTTAACCCATCCAAGTGCACACACACAGCAGTGAGTAGCGAACAACACGCGCACACACACCATGAACACACACCCGGAGCAGTGGGCAGCCAATGCTGCGGCGCCCGGGGAGCAGTTGGGGGTTTTTGGTGCCTTTCTCAAGGGTCTCACCTCAGTCGTGGTATTGAGGGTGGAGAGAGTGCTGGATATTCACCCTCCCCACTGACAATTCCTGCCAGACCTGAGACTCGAACCCGCATCCTTCAGGTTACAAGCCCAAGTCGCTATCCATTAGGCCACGACTGCCCCAAATTTTTGGGTGAACTATGTCAGTATGAACTTGTCACCATTTTACAATCCCTTTTTTACCTGGTATGTACAAGTGTTCAAAATGGTGCTACGTTGTGAGAATTCACATATTCAATGCACTCTCTAAATTTGCATTAGGTCATAAAAGTTGCATGCAAAATTTTATATGGTACTGTATGTGGCAACTGCGAGTTCTACAGATCAGGAATCTCTCTGCTTTGCATGACTGCTAAAGATTCCATAGATGACTTCACAACCAAGCCAACAGCTTTTAGGTATAGTTAAAAAAAAAAAAAAAGCAACATAAGGAAGCATTAACACAGAACACTTTTGTTCATGCTCGCATTTGCTGCTTTTCCATTGTTTTTCTTTGTAAACTACCATTAGACGGACATGTTTGACCACTGTACTCGTGTCATAAATATTAAACAACACATATTTATAAATAAATACATTTCAATGTAACACTTTAGTATTGGGACCAATTCTCAATATTAACTAGTTGCTTATTAGCATGCCTATTATTAACATATTGGCTGTTTATTAGTACTTATCAGCACATATTCTGTATGACCATATTCCACATCCCTAATCAATACCTAAACTTAACAACTACTTTACTAACTTTTAATATGCAGCAAATTAAGAGTTTATTGAGACAAAAGTCGTAGTTAATGGTTTGGACCTTAAAATAAAAGTGTGACCATTTTGATAAACCCTAAACTCTTTTTTTTTTTTTTGTCATTTTATAAGACAAAAATATATGACAAACTAAAACATTTAAGAAAAAAAGTTGCATGAATGATGAATAAGTAATGTTTTTATGCTAACATTATTAGAGAACAGATAACTTTGAACAAATTTTCTATTAATGTTATTCAGATAATGTTGCTATAACTTTAGCCAAACTTCTGATAATGTTTTAATCCATATTCAAACATGGATTGTTTGTTGAGGCACGTTGAATATCCTGTGTACAATATTAAAAAAGATTGTAAATACAATAAAGATTCAAAATGTAATTAAAATTTTTATATTTAATTTAATGTGTAGCTTGTGGTTTCTTTGCAATTCTTTGAAATGTACTAGCAATTTCTGAGTGTAAATTGTTTCTACATCAATTTTTTTTCGGTGTACTATAGTTCTCCAATAAAACTATTCAACTGGTATGCAGCTTATGTAAGCGACTTATTTATTGTGGTAACATGCACATTGTGTTAGTGCACACCGTGGTGCAACATCAGCAAACCATTCTTGCAACCATAGTGCATCCTTTCCATTACCACATTCACCTCCTCTTGTCTCAGTTACCTACTCATTTTTTTTTTTAATCTTCTTCCTCATAATGGCAGGCTGCTGGTCCGTGTGCATGACAGCTTGGCTAAGAGAGCGTCAGTGGTAAGAGGCACCGCTAATACATTACAATCAGAGAGTGTGAGTTTTTTTCAAATGAAAATACGGAGAGCTGAATTTCCCAGCTCATGTGGAGGAAAAGCACACTGTGAAAACTTAAAGAGAGAGAAAAAGAGGATTGGGCAGAGAGGAGAGAGGGGACTTGGAGCAGAAACAATGTATTTAAAGTCTACCTGAGATTTTTCTCATTTCACATTTGTATATTGATGTGTGTTGAAGTGTTTGCATTTTGCTGGATGGAATAATGAGAGTGAGGTTAAATGTCATATTTCATATTTAATGTCTTTTCACTTGTTGCACTTTTTTCCATCTTGATTCAGAGCAAGTTGAGGCAGAGCTCATGCACATGTATAATGCAGAACAAGAAACGCTTTAAGTCTACTTTGGAAATAAGTAGGCGACAAGTGGTCTAATTTTAGGTTTTTTCCCCATTTGACTTATACAACATGGTGAGTTTTTACTTAAGCATTGACTGTATTTGTCAAGCTCAACCATTTAATCCTGGTATTCAATTTAGTTAAAGGTGCCATAGAATGGAAAACTGCATTTACTTTGGCATAGTTGAATAATAACAGTTCTGTACATGGAAATGACATACCGTGAGCCTCAAACACCATTGTTTCCTCCTTCTTATGTAAATCTCATGAATAAAAAAGACCACTGAAAAACAGGCGAATCAGAACATAACACCGACTGTTACGTAACAGTCGGGATCACTAATAGTTACGCCCCGAACATTTGCATATACCCGCCCATGTTCTAGGCCAGCTGCCAGCCGAACCATCAGAAGTTCTGCAGGTATTGTGAAGAAACAAGCGAGGACAACAGCGAAAATGGCAGATCATGGAAATAAAAGTTATGTTCCAGGCTGTGCAGGGGATGTGAAGTGCAGGGATGGGATGGTGTCTGTATTAAGAAAGGCACGGAAAGCAAATAACGCGTTCTAATAAAATAACGCCAGCCACTAAAGGGACATTAGCTCGTTGCTAGCTGTAGCCTGTTACAGTACATAAGATTTCACTTACCACATAAACAGAGTAAGGAGAGATGACTGAGGATAATGACGAATGATTCACAGATCCTGAGCACCACTGACAAGCATCTGATCTTGTAAAATGTGTGGTAAGTACTGCCGCTCCATAGTATAAACAGATTAGTGCAATTGCAAATCTCGAAAGAGAAAGTGAAAGTGAAAGTAAAAAGCGATCGTGCATTTGAAAGCAGTTTCAATGCCCAGCATATCAATAGCGGCTCCCTGATGCCCGAATTTTATTTACAGTATAATTACCCAACAATATAACTGCGCCAGAAAGTATTGACATATATAAAAAAATAAAATAAAATAAATATAACAATTTAATGTAAAATAAGAGCCCAAGGTTGACAGTCAAAAAAATTTATCAGTAGGTTTATCAGTAGCTATAAAAATGCTTTTGCTCCCAAACTAGCTGGCCTATTTTATTTGATTCGATTTAGTTAGTTTTATTTTTTTTTGTTTTGTTTTGTTTTGTTCCTTTTTTTTATCTCAATGTTTAATCAATATTAGCTAGAAATATGCTTTTGCTCCCAAACTTTATTTTATTTTTTATTATTTTATTTTAAAACCTTTTTTAATCTCAATGTTTATTTAATGTTTAATGGAAAATGGTTGCAAAAAATCTAATAATATAAAATAAACATTATATCATGTAAAACAAAAGAGCTCAAGGTTGACAGTCAAAATTTTCTGAAGGAGAGTTTGAGAGCCTGTTTGTGAAAAGTGCAATGTACACACCCTGTCTCTGTCTGCCAGCATCTTTGAGCTGTTTTGTGGAGCATGCTGTGTTGGCGGCGTTTATTCAGCCCAGGTTCTTGCTGTGTGAGATGTGATTCCTTCAGCACAATACGCCCCTTTACACTCAAACGCCATACTAGTCCCTGGACAGTTTCTTCAGATGTGAGTTTTAAAGGAAGAGCGATGAAGTTTGTTTTCATCCAAAACAGACAGTCTTTACGTCTTCCTGAAAAAATGATCTAACAATAAAATAAAAACACAAACATATAGAGCAAGTGTGAATATAAAGCTCATGTGATTTTGTAAATATGCTGTTAGGGTTTGTTTACTGCATGTTGATGCACTGCTAAGTTCAGACTGTGTATGTTGATGCAACATGGCAGAACATCGTGCCCTATGACATTATCTGACATGGGCATGGGGCACCACTCAATACATGACACCAGATACTTCAGACCTCTGGCATTTGAGTTGTGATGACACCCAGCGGCAGGAGGCAAAGGCATTATGCCAGAGAATTCACCCTGGGCATTCTGATCCGCAGCCCTTCAGAGTGGCACTATCAGCATTTCATCAGGACAACTCACTCACTCAGAGAAAAACATTATGCTTTTTAAAAATGAGAGAAGAATAATGTTGGGGGAAAGAATGCAATCACCAGCGAGATCCTCTTTGAAAAATATATTAAAAATTTCACATAATTTGATATAAAATAAAATCAATGTCTATTTCAAAATAAATATTGAAATAAATATAAATTTACACATAATAAATCATGAATTAATTAGAAAAATTAAATGAATATATATAATTAAAAATATAATAAAAACAAATATTCATCATACAAAATTATGAAAAAATAATTTTTATATATATTTTATTATATATATGTGTGTAATAACAATTGTATTATAAAATTATAACCACATACATTAAATAAGAAATAGATATTTTTAATATAATTTCTATTTATAATATAATTATATATATATATATATATATATATATATATATATATAGCCTTAGAAGGAAATATATTTGTTGGGGATTAAATTAAATTAAATATTAAAATTAATTAAATATTAAATTCAATTGTTACATTTCTAAAATCATGATCATTTTCTTTCATAAAGACATTAATTAAAATATAAATGTCAAAAATGGCCTTAGTATGAAATATATTCTAAATGGGGAAATTTAATTTAATTTAATTTAATTAATATGATTCTTTTTCTTTCATAAAAACATTAGATTATAAATAGAAATAAAACGTGGCCTTTAGAAATCAATATATTGTTTGTTGGATTTTTATAATTAAATGGATTTTAATAATTAAATTAATGTTACAGTTCAATAATTAGTCACTCATTTAATGCGTTAAAAATCGACAGCCCAAACGAAGAGCTGAAGAGAATTCAGGAAGATGTGGGAAGTGATATCCGTTCCTCTCATATGAAAGCATCACGTTGTGGTACACGAGGGTTATCAAAACTGCTGTTTAAAATCAGAAACACATCTGTGTTTAATGTAAATGTACGTGTCCACATTTTGCCAGTCGCATAAATGATATCAGCCTGTTTGAAAGGTGACGAGCTCTCTTAAATATGCAGATTGAATTCATCAGTGTAAAGAGTAAAACTCAGGGCTCATTGTAATTTGCCTTAACACGTCGAAGCCCTTAAAGTTCAGGGTCTTGGCTGCAGACCTGTAGCAGATGGAGTCTCGGTTCACAGTTCTGAAGAGTTACATTTATTCTGCCGAAACTCCTGGAACCTCTCCTCCTGTCTGCCCCTACTTGTTTTTATAAACTTTTTGTGACTTCATTACAGATCTCAAAATTGGACTGTGTTATTTTTTTCCCCCCGCATCTCAATAAGCCACACGTGGCAGAGTCCTGGATGTGATTACTTTGCTGATATTTCCAAGAAATATTTTCTCCAGCGCTGTCGAAATGTTAATCGAGAGATGATCAAGTGTTTGTCTGTGCGATTAAGAGTCTGTTGGTTTCAAGGTGTTTTCAGATGTGTTCTGCGAGGGTTTCTGCATGAACTCCAGCTGACAGAGTAACTGATATGAAGAATGTGGATCTTTTGTAAGTTATGAGATTCATTCAGAATTTCTCCTGTCTTTTTTCTGAACTGAACTCAGCTGGTTAAAGCTGCACTCGAGTCCAGATGGGAGTATCTGACCCACCTTCACACTCAACTCAAGCCATTCACCGCCAATACAAGCACAGCCTGATGACCCAAATCACCATACACTATATTTTTATATATAAATATATATAATCTAGTGAAAAAATACTAAAATGTATTTGAAATACATTTATTTTGTGCTAAGTATACTACAAATACATTACATATGTACAGTATATACTTAAGAAAAAAACTATATATATGTATATATATATATATATATATATATATATATAGTGCCTTGCAGAAGTATTCAAACCCCTTCATTTTTTTTACGTTTTATGTTGCAGTTTTATGTTAAACCGCTTTAAATTACTTTTTTTTTCCACAACAATCTACACTCCACACACCATAATGACAAAGCAAATAACAGGTTTTTAACATTGTTGCAAATTTATTAAACATAAAAAATTTAAATGATTCCATTGCATAAGTATTCAAACCCTTATCTGGGACACTTTGAGTGAGGTTAACCTGTGGCAAAGTCAATTGAATGGGTATGATTTGGAATGGCACACACATCTCAGAAAAGATCTAACAGCTGAAAATGCATATCAGAGCAAAAACCAAGCCCTGACGTCAAAAGAACTGCCTGTAGAGCTCAGAAACAGGTTTGCGTCAAGGCATAGATTTGGGGAAGAGTTCAGAAAAAAGAAAAAAAATTCTGCTGCATTGAAGGTTCACAGAATCATGTAGCCTTCATTATCCATAATGGAGGATGCTTGAAACAACCAGGACTCTTCCTAGAGCTGGCCTCCTGGCCAAACTGAGCAACTGATGGAGAAGAGGCTTGGTTATACTGGTGAGCAAGAAGCTGATGGTCACTCTAGTTGAGCTTCATGATCATATATGCAGATGGGAGAAACCTACAGGAGGACAAACATCACTGCAACACTCCACCGATCTGGGCTTTATGGCGGTGTGGCCAGACTCAATCTTCTCCTCAGTGAAGACAAGAGAAAACACACTTGGAATTTGCAAAAAAAGCACCTAAAGGACCCTCAGACTCTGAGAAACAGATTCTCTGGTCTGATGACCCTCAATTCTAAGCATCATGTTTGAAGGAAACCAGCTCTGCTGATCACCTGCAGAGTACCGTCCCAAAAATAAAGTGTGCTGGTAGCAGCCTCATGCTGTGGGACTGTTTTTCAGCGGCATGGACTGAGGGACTCATCAGAGTAGAAGACAAGCTCAATGCACCAAAATATTGAGGTAGCCTTAATGAAAACCCAGTCCAGAGCATTCAGAACCTCAGACTGGGCAGAAGGCTCACCTTCCAACAGGACAATGACCCTAAACACACAGCAAGAGTGGCTTATAGACAACTCTGTGAATGTCCTTGAGTGGCCCAGCCACAGCCTGGCCTTGAACCCAATCAAATATTTCTGGACAAACCTGAAAATGTGTCTCCCCCCATCCAACCCGACAGAGCTTGAGAGGTGAAGAGGTGAGGTGAAGAATGCAGAAAATTGCCAAATGCTGATGAGCAAAGCTTGTCGGATCACACCCAAAAATACTTGAGCCTGTAAAGGTGTTTCAGCTAAGTACTGAGTTAAGGGTTTGAATACTTATGCAATGCACTTATTTCAGATTTTTTATTTTTTATATATTTACAAAGTTGTGACAGTTCTGTTTTTGCTTTGCCATTATGGTGGAGTGTAGATTGATGTGGAAAAAAAGTAATTTAATGCAGTTTGTCATAAGGCTGCAACATAACAAAACCTGAAAAAAATGAAGGGGTTTGAATACTTCTGCAAGGCACTGTATGTATATATATATATATATATATATATATAATCATACATTATTTAAATTTTAACTAATATTTTTCATAGAAACTACATTTAAAATTAATTCACATTCAAATTCAAATAAATCATATCATTTTTAACTAGATAATTTTATAGATAGATAGATAGATAGATAGATAGATAGATAGATAGTAAAAACATTCTATGAACATTCAGTGAAAGTTATTTTATTGCCAAGTTGATTCAGATAATAAATGAAAAAAAATGACATTTTCACAATGGCTTTTAAAACAAAAGCCTAATCAAAGTCATTCATTATGATTTTGAAATTAAAGAACACAATTTTAATATCCCACAAATGAATTTTATACAAAAATCTTATAAAACATTTAACATGCAATAAATACATTCATTTCAGTAAAAGCATTTTTTTTTAAAAAAAAAAGAAACCTTGTGACAACGCAATTTAAAAAATACTGCTAAAAAATACTTCTCAAATGTATTTTTATTGCCTTTTTTTGGTCACGTAAATCTTGCAAGAAAGCACTTGAAAGTGGCATATTAAATTGTGTTATATTTGAAACAAGTTCAGAACAAGAAGTAATGGTGATCAGTGATATCAAAACACACATGCTGGTGTATTGCTTGGCTGGAGAGTAATGGGAACATTCACAGTGAGCTGGGTGGTTGAGTTGAGTTTGAGCCTTTTTCTTTTTCACTGTTCACACTGTTTTTTTGTTTTGTTTTGTTTTGTTTTTTTTACTTCTAAATGCCTACGATTGTTTTAAGTGTTTGCTTGGTGTCTGGTTAATGTACTGGCCCTTTTTTAATGCTCTTTACTACAACCTCACCCCACTTTTTTAGTCCTCATCACACTACATACCACAGCGTAAGAGTAACAAGCTTCTGTATGTGTGTGTAGATCTCAGAGATGTTCTGTATGGTCTCTTTCTCGTCAGTAACGCCGGCTGTGTTTTAGTAATGGCTTTTTAAACTCAAAGCGACACTCCAAAAGGAGCAGGGCAGCCTAATTAAATCTGACCTAATCTGGAACAGAGAGCAGTGACAAGGCTGTCTGCCATTCAGCTGCAAGTGTGTGTGGTCATGCACGATTACAGCGGCACGGTCCTATCAGGCAGTCGTTTTGCTGACGTTTTCTTTTTTTACATGTTTGGTTGGGCTGTACAGAACTTTTAAGCATGTCTACTCGAGGATGATAAATACAAACAGAGCTCAAGACTGTGTGGCCTGGACTTTCACTGATTCTGAGTTTCAGCTGCACTCCAATCTAAACATGCAGAAGGAGACGCTGGTAGCTGCCGAAGCTCACTGCCAGCACAAAGACAGCCTGTTCCTGTCACACTGAGATGAGGTGATAATTTTAGGGCCTGCTGAAAGTATCCTGATAGCTAGGGCATACACTTCGCAATAGAAATCTGATCTGGCGTCACTATTACGCCTCAGTGCCACTCTAGGAAAACAACTTAAACGTAACTTGACCCTCTCAGAAATGTTTCTCTGCTTGCTGTCTTTAGTGATCCATTGCAAGGTCAAGAACACAAGAAGACAGAGTTGTTTTGTAAAATCAGTCCCACAGGATGACAAGAAGTTGACATAGAAAATGACACGTCATGAAGGTTTTCCTGCCTTCTGTGCACTAAGAACCAAAATAAAGACCATTTCAGCCAAAATGGGTTCTTTAAGTACATGGGTCAATGACAAATAATGACATCTAAGACAATGAAAACATGAAAAAATGTACAAATCAAAGGTGTATCTATCAAGAAAGAAGAAAATATTTCCCATATACCTTAAATACATTTGAATGCAATTTTTAATTGCCTTAAAACATTTTAAGTGTAGCTTCTATGTTAATATGCATAACAACATAAAACCCATAATCATTTATAATTTGCTTTTGTGTGTCTGTGTGTGTAATTTCTTATTCTGTTCTTATTTGTAATCTTATCATTGAATTTGTTTACATTTTTTTTTATTCAATCTGCTGTTTTGTATTTTTTGAGAAAGTACCTTCTAAAGGCACTATAAAAAAAACCTCCTTGTATTTAAAAAAAAAAAAGAAGAAATATTATGTAACTGCTTGTGCCAAAAGTTTTTTTTTAAGCATTTGAGACTTTTTGAGACTACAATTTCCACAAAGATACACCAAAATATTAGTCTTTAGGTCATAGAAAATAATCACAATTTTTATTTCACTCAAAATGATTTAAGAACAGAATTTAAAAGGATATAAACAGCACTAGTCATTGTATGTATAAAATACATACATTTCTAATGTATTTTTTGATGACTTTTTGATGACGTCATTGACCCACATTATGGTTCTAAATTGAACTGTTAATATAATTATAGAACTTTCTTTTTTAAAATGTGCCGTTTTGAGAATCCCACTCCCTCAGATTCAGTGGGAGGCATGAACATCTGTGTGACCAAGCTGAAATTGTGCAATCCGAAACATGTTGGCCTTACTGGCAAGTCCGGTATGAGTATGCTCATTTCCCTTTTATAAGGTCAAGTTTCCTTAATCACAAAGTTCCTCTTTTATCTGTGTCTCTGGAATATATTTATAGTTATTTAGTCAGAGACAATAGCCCCTGTATACTGTTTATATAGCCCATGTTACCCCATGGAGGATATTAACACATGCTTTTAAGCTCACTCGGGAACTCGATCAGGGCGTGAAGAAAAAGAAAGTGGTTATTCACATAAACATTTAGACAACTGTCTTCTTCAGCATGAAAACAGCTGGGCGCCCCTTCATCAGAGGTGTGGGCAAGAGCTCAGCATTGTGGGTCAGGCTACAGGAGGTGATATTGGGAAAGACTGTGTAGTGAATGAAGGGAGGAGATCGAGTGGGTAGAAGGAGTGGCACGGATGAGAAGACCACTGAGAAAGGCTAGTGACTGAAGTCATGATTCAAACATCAAGCCACAAAAATGGCGATGTGAACCAGATGAATGAAATCTTGTCAATACGCCCTCACTCCCTATAAAACAATGAGACAGACAGATGGACAGGTGCATTGTGGGTCAAGACATCCCACAATCATGGAAGATTCCACATGCCCTCAGATGACTCATTGCAGATTGCTGAACATGAGTCAAGATCAACAATTTATGTTAAATCGAGACTAGAAAAATTAGGGTAGCTGTACAAAGGAAGTGAAGCTAGTTTATCGATAAGCATTTCTAAGAATCTCAATGCTTTGAACATGTCAAGATTATCTCTGTGAGCGGATATGAACAACTGACATTTATGCCACCAACTTCATCCTTCCTGAATTTAATCAGATCTGTAATAAACCCACAATAGAAACTCCACATTCTGTTTATGATTAATAAAAACTTTAGATTATGCTATTTAAATGTTCTAAGAGTATATTGGATTCTTCTATAGCTTTGGTTTTCGGCTCTGACTGAGTGGGGTTTCCTGAAACTGAGAGAAATATTTCCCTTGGACACATTTATGAAGCATGGTCAGACTCAGAGTATATTGTTCCACACTTTTTACTCCGTATCTCAAGTTTTGTTTCTCTTCGCAGGGCCCGTGATGAGGACAAGCAGGGTGACCACTGGGTTAATGACTCTGAGATGCCAACAACCACCTCCATCCAATTTTAAAGAAAGGTAGAGAAGATTATTAAAAGATTATTCTGGGTTCAATACATGTCAATATATGCATTTGTCAATTAAAAATGAATGTAGGGTATACACACACACACACATACATACATATATATATATATATATACACTTGTCTCTTCTTTTAAAAAATAAAAATAAATAATGAATTCATTAAAATACATAAATTACAGTGAGGCCCTTGCAGTAAAAGTAAATGGGG
>JAFVLL020013880.1:0-24394 GCA_021397915.2 Tor tambroides | reverse complement strand
TGCTGTTCCACAGCTGTCCTCGTCCCTGTGGAAGCATTCTCACTGAGGGAATGCCGGCATCTGCAGTGCCATACTGTTCCACATCTTTCTCTGAGGTTCACACACACACATTGCTGCTCGTCTAATTGACTTCGCTCATCTCTGGCTCTGCCTCGCCTCCACAGGCGACTGTGCGTGAGCGAGAAACGGACAACTGAGTCGTGAGGGAAAAAGAGAGGGAAACGGTACTGGAAACACATGCTCACTCTGAACATGACTCCTCCCCTATTCCCCTGGGAAAACGATAACCATAAAAACAGATTATTTTAATTTAGTTTTAAAGGAATAATTCATTCAAGAATGAAAATTCTGTCATCATTTACTTACATCATTAACCTCTTGTTGTTCCTAACCTGTTTGACTTTTTTCATGCAAAAGCTCCAAATCAATCTCCAAACACTGTCTGTCAAGCTCCAAATATATGAAACCACCATTAAAAAAGGTGTCTAGATGGCTTGTGCGCTATATTCTAAGTGTTCTTAAATCATGCTATACAGTAGCTTTGTGTGAAAAGCAGACTGAAATGTATGTTTGCATTCAAACGATCTTCTCCTCTGTTGAAGCTCTTAATATGTGTGTATATTTTCAGATTCTATTTTTTTTTTTCAATTTTGAAAAAGAAAGAAAGAAAGAAAGAAAGAAAGAAAGAAAAAATCCCCTCACACAAAGGCCTCTTAACCATTGTCATTTTAGCATTAGTTTTGGTTAATATTTTAAACTAGATTTTATTTTTATGCTTTCTGGTTTTATTAGAATTTTAGTTAAAAATTTTTTGTGTATTTTTGACATTTTTATTAGTTTTTGTTGTTTTAAAATATGTCTCTATAGTTTTTATTTATTTATTTATTTTTTAGTTTTAGTTATTAGTACAAGAAGAATGAAAACTAAATAAAAATGAGAAACAAAATAAGTTTAAGTTTTTTACTTTTTATTTCAGTTACAAAAATGTTGTTGTTTTGTTAGCTTGTTTTTTAATGGTTTTAATTTTAGTTTTAGGTAACTATAATAAGCCTGCACTCAACACTCAGAATATTATATTATCCATAAAGACTATAACAGTGCAGTCATGATTAAAAAAAAAAAAAAAACTTTTTTGGAGATTGAAAGATGATGGTCACTCCTCGCAAGTGCCCTCCAGTGGCCGCTCCTCGCAAGAACCCTCCGTCGTCTCCTACGTCTCCGCTGGTCCCGTCCAGCCCTCCGTCGTCTCCTACGTCTCCGCTGGTCCCGTCCAGCCCTCCGTCGTCTCCTACGTCTTCGCTGGTCCCGTCCAGCTCCACGCATCCAGAGCGCCCCCAAGATTCCGCGCTTCCAGAGCGCCCCCAAGAGTGTAATTTCCCCAAGAAAATTTTTTTTTGGGGGGGCCATATAGCCATGGCCTGTGGGGCCAGGCCAAGGGTCAAGGCCACAGAGACCCCTGATCCGCCATGGCCGCCGGACTCCATTGATCCGCCATGGCTGCCTGACCTACCCTGGAGGTCTTCCTAAGCTCCTCCCTGTTCCTGCCCTGCACCGGCCTCCAGGGCACCCACCCCCCCTCCCCGGTAGAACTGTTATGGCACGGGACACGCCTACCAGGAGGGGGGCGATCTGTCAGGTGTGTCTTGTTCCCTAGGTGTTTCCTTGTCCTTATTTGGTTAGTTCCTGTCCCCATTTTGATTATTAGTTTATTATGTTCCAGGTGTGTCTCGTTTGCCCCGCATTAGTTCTGTCTATTTATAGTGTGTTCTGCCCCTTGTTTTCTGTCTGCTGTTAAATGTCATCCTGATGTGTGTACCTGTGTTCCTTACCATTTGAAGTCATTAAAGACTGTCATACTGAAGTTTATCTCCGTGTCTCCTCGCTCCTTCGTTCCCCGCGCACCCTGACAATAAGCTGTTGTATACATTTTCCTACCTGGTCTCATGACGAAAACCTCTGGGAACATTTTTGCAAGATGCAAAATACGTACCAATAAGTACATATCAGTGCAGTTTGAACACTAAAGGCAGTAAAACAGTGAGGACTTGTAATTATTTTCTTCATACACAGTTATAATTACAGTTCCATGTTTCGCTTTCGAATGTAACAAGCTTGCTCTGTAGCTCAGCGGCACAGAATTGGACTTAGGATGTGGAATCCATGGGTACCAATCGTGTGAAAAACATGACTCACAATGACAGAGCTGAAAGATGAGAGATCGAAAAACAAGCTAAAACACATGCTTGTGATTGTGTTTTTACGTCACATTCACTTTTGTTCATACTATCGAGTAGGTTTAGGTGTAGTGCAGATGGTACGTTATTCTAAAACTTCACGGAGCATTACAGTTATAGCGCCACTCAATGGACATTTCAAGTCAGAACTGCAGTGACACCTACAAAACCAACGTCACATAAAACATACCATATGTATGGTATGTGCAAGTGCAAGTATAAAAAAAGTATAAACAAAAAAGAACTGTGTGAAGATTCTTCAAAAATTCTTCATTTATGTTGCAAGGGGGGAAATAATATTTCTGGAACAAGATGGGTTACATAAAAAAAAAAAAAAAGCTGTCTGGAAAATGGATGGATGGATGATCTTTACTGTTCCAAGTATCCAAGTAAAAATAAAAAAAATCAGCATTGTGTCCAATCTCACATAGAGACCTCTGTCTCCACGTGCACTCTAAGTATCAAGCGCACCCATTAACGTCAGACAATAGAAGCTTCCGGATTCACGGGCCCTTTTCATCCCTGAGAGCAGGATTTGTCAAAACAGCATGTGTTATTGAACCCGGGATTCTCACCGTGCTCAATGCAAATGAGAGCAGCCTGATTTATTCCCAGTGTTTGATGGATTTATTCTGACAGAGGAAGTGACAGCGCTGTGACAGCCAGGCCCCCCCAACCTTTTCTATTTCAATTCTTATTCTATAATGCATTCTATTCTGAAATTCTTTCTCAGCTCTCAGGGCTTTCTCTCGGCATTGTGGTGTAGAAAGGGCTGCATTATTCATGATCATATATTCATTGTCATTTCATATACTGCCTCTGATTTGCATTCAACTCTCTGATAACTGCGGAGACTTTGTAAATTTGGTGAGGAATAGGCTGATATGTCTTTTCAATGACTTAATTTGTGGTTCATGATGTACACACCGTGAAGTTATATGGACTTGTTGAAATAGTGTTTAATTTGACGTGGCACATAAGCCTTGAATTAGATTTGACCGAGAGGAGGGTTGTTTTAATACTGAAGCGTCATTCACACCGGCAGCGATTTTCAGTGGCAAAGCTACCAGAAGTCATTCATTTTTAATGAGAGTTGGTGATTTGGGGCGACTGGTGCCGATGCAACAAAGTCCAGCGGTTAAACTTTATGTAAATGAGCAGTAATGTAGGTAAGTATAAAGTACAATGACATATTTACTCTGAGAGACCCGCAACAAGCGACTGGAAGTCATTCTTTTCCAAAGGGAGTTGGTTATGTGACATTACAAACGACAGAGATCACTTTCGACACACCTTTGTGTCCCATAAATATGCATGTGAATGGAGGAGACTGGAAGCACAAGCGCATACAAAACATTTTGCATTCCACTGCTTACAAAATTTGCAGACTCGTGTGACATATGACGTGACCAGAAGATCTAAACACAACAACACAGACTTTATTCAGCCTACCATGATGAGTCCAAAGCAACGCTGTGAGGGACAGAAGTCCACTTCCATTCACTCTGGTGTTTTGTTATGTACCGTTCAGCTGTCAAAACACAGAAAATACATAATTTCACAGATTCCACAGAACTTCGCAAACACGAATCGTTAAAATTAGATGGGACCTCATTTTCAGGTAAGGATATTGCATGCTATTACATTAATTATAAATTATGAAACAGCAATACAATCTTAATTAAACAATTGCCCATATATCTTATCCATACGATCACATGGTTGTCCTTTCACAAGATTGTCAAAGTAAACACTGATGGTACTGAACCTTTTTTAAACTTTCTGATCAGTCAATGTTCTTGAAAAACGAATGAGACACACTCTTATTTTCTTTGTAATCTATACGAACTGGAGATATTTATACTTAGTTGTTGACAAAAAAATATCACAGTGCTATCTGCTATGTGTCTTAAAGAAAGGTAAACATGCTTACAGCATTAGAAACCAGTGACTAGCCAACATGCTAATATCCAGAACTGATTTTATACAGACAATGTAATAAAAAAAAGTTAGCTGAAAATAAGGTCCTATGTCACATCTAATTTTAACAGTCCATGTTTTCTTAAAGCTGCAGTCCGTAACTTTTTTTGGTTAAAAATGATCCAAAATCAATTTTTGGGCAAGTACATGACCTGCCAGCGTTCAAAACTATCTCCTTGCCTTCAACGGTAAGCTTGTAATAATGTTTTCTAATTTGAGCAGTACTGTAGGTTTTCGAGGGAAATACAAGTCGCCGTTCATCTTTGCGTCATTACGTCACATAATAGCTATAAGGCTAATGGGCTATATCGCACATGAGGATCCTGCAGGTGGATCATTTATAGCCTTTTCTCACAGCAGCTGGAATTATTACACTTATAATTTTAATGGAGGATTCAAATGACAATCAGTGACAACTGATGATTCACCCGTAGTCACCAGTAGTCTACAGGTAACGCTAATATACACTAAATACAGAGGACGTACTGCCCACGTAAAGATGATAATTCCACAAATAACTGGTTTCAAACAGAGATGGCGACAAAGAGGCAAAACTTATGGATTGTAGCTTTAAGTTCTTTGTCCTGTGGAAATTTGTGAAATGATGAAGACCGACATCCCTGTAGCCTACATAACAATATTGCATATTCATAAAATATTTTTAATATGACTGAATTTGTATTTAACATGATCACAATTTAATAAAAACATTGTTACTAATTATAATGCTTTCATTTCCAGCAAATAAATTATATACAGAAAGTGAGCAAAGAACATTTACACAAACATTTGTATATTAAAATTGAATAAAACTCCAGCAATACAACGAACTAGCTAGGTAAGCTGATTATATTAAAAGACCATAGATATCGCCATCAGTTCACACTGCTGTCTCCGACAAGCGATTCGATGAGATATGTTTTCCGGTTTGGTTAGGTGACATTTGACGTATACCCCATTTGCGAGAGTTCAATCAGCAAGCGCATGAACTTAATATAACTCTGGCCTCTGATTGGCCATTGCATTCATAAGCTCAACAGAATCGTGTGTCATTGGTTATAATGCGCAACGCTGGAAAAACGTTTAAAAAGAAAATTGCTGCAACATGAGCAGATCGAAATTTAATGCCGTAAATCAACACATTTTATTTCATTTTAATTTTCACATTATTCGTGATAGATTTAGTTTAAGACATAATATAATTAGTTGAAGGGATCACATCTCATTGGTTGTAGTGTCCAGGAGTTGATCATGGCTTAAAAGGATCCTTTCTTTCAAAAATGAAAAGTCGTCATCAATGTTTAGGCTACTTGACTTCAAATTGTTTCAAACTATTTGAAACAATACATTTGTACATATACATATACATAACAATACATTTTTTTTTTTTCTTAAGTTGGCAAAATATGTTCATTCAGAACACCCTGCAATGCCAAACACAGAAGAAACTCCAGTACTGCATATTAGAGGAGTTTAAGGTTTAATGACATAATATACTTATGCAAATTACTAAATGTTTATATAATACACCCATGAGTATTATTTATGAAAAATAAATGTATTCATTTAAATAATATAAACTCATATTTAAAAGCTCTAAAATGAGTGCTAAATGTCTGTTGTGATGTTAAATATATATAAAAAAATAAACATAATGGGGTTATATTAGATGTTTTTTTTTAATCTTATGTAACTCAAATCATGATATTTACATTTTAATGGTGTCATTTTGCACGCTTCATACCTGCTAACAGCTGCATATAAACACTGATCAACGCACATACTTAAAATAGAGCACATCAAATATGGTAAACCGAAGCTTAACCATGCATGAGTGACACACAAGAACAAACTTCATTGCATGCATTTTTGCGTACAAACCTCTGGTATGTCACTAAATATACAATACTGTGTTTGCTTGATCACTGATTTACAAACAACATTTCAAAGTCCTGACTAATGCCTCTATTAGCTTTTAAATAAAATAGACCAGATGAGTAGTTGAGAGCAGTAAAAACTCAACTATTCTCTGACATAGCAAATACACCTATCCCCGGGCCTGCAGAGGACAGTCATGCTGAACTCCTGCTCTTCCTGTAGGCCGCTGGACTGTCTGCTATGATAATGATGATGATGGGTTGAAGGTGATAATAGCTGCTGTCTGCGTGAATTCTCCAGGGTCGTGCTATGATGGATAACATCGGAGGTGTTTCGTAACATGCTGGACGTGGGTGGAGGTCATCCCTGCTGCACCGATATTGCTATGCAGGATCAAAAAAATCACGTGGTTGCCTTAACTAGTCTATAACGAATACAGTTTTTGTATCAGTTTGGCGATTCAGAATAGCTGTGGGTGAGGGGTGTGTGGTCCCCCGCTGGCAGGGGTCCCGGCTGTTTGAAGCATGTCGGCCGCAGCAGTGCTGGTTTTGATCAGCACTGGATCTGTGAGATCAGAAAGTGGATCAGGAGCTCCCAGGGGAGAGTCATTTACACGTGCCTCCTACTGAGGAGAGGACGCGCAATTATACGTTTGTTAAAATGCTAATGCTTATCGTTGCCCCTCCTAACACACACTCACTCACTCACTCACTCACTCACTCACAAAGGCCATTTTTTTGGCCCACACTTCACTTTAAAAGAGTATTATGACCTCAACTTAATATCATAGGATCACTAACCAACACTGTATGTGCAAAGTTAAAGGGATAGTTCACCCAAAAATGAAAATTAGCCCATGTTTTACCTACCCTCAAAGCATCGTAGGTGTATATGACTTTCTTCTATTAGACGAATCCAATTGGAGTTATATTAAAATTTTTCCTTGCTCTTCCAAGTGTTTCAATGGGAGTAAGCGGGTGTTTTTTTTCCCAACAGTCCAAAAGTAGTAAAGTAAAGCGCGCACATCCATAATAAAACGTGCCTCACTCAGCTCCGGGGGGTGAATAAACGCCTCCTGCAGCGAATCGATGTGTTTTTGTAAGAAAAATATCCATATTTTAATGTAACTCTGATTGGATTCGTATGAAAGAAGAAAGTCATATACACCTAGGATGCTTTGATGGAAAGTAAAACATGGGCTAATTTTCATTTTTGGGTGAACTATCCCCTTAAATCCAGTCTAGCAAAGAGGTGGACAGTAAGTGAAGTATTTTTACTCTGCTTTAAAAGTACTTTTCAAGTGTCTGTACTTTATCAGAGTGTTTTTAGAAAACTTTACTTCACAACATTCCAAAGCATAATATTGTACTTTTTACTGCAGTATGTTTCATGTTAAATATCATTTAATACTTAATTACATTAGAAATCTAGTACTTTCTTACTTTTACTCAAGTAAAAGTAATTTAACGATTTACTTAAGTACAAAAAAGTACTATATTTTTAATGTTCTTAAGTATTAAAGGTAAAACAACAATAATAACAACAAAAAACAAACAAACAAACAAAAAAAAACAACAACTTTTATTTATGAAATCTAATGCAGTAAAAAAAATACAATATTATGCTCTGTAATGTAAATTAAAAGTTTTCCAAAGAAAAACACTTTTTAAATTTACTTAAGTAAAAATACATCACTACTGTCCACCTCTAAGAAAGTAAGCTTTATTTGGTATCCGTGTGAGAAAGAGGTTTAAAAGGTCTTATCAGAGTCTTTGTATTTGTGATTTATAAGTGTGAAAACAACAAAACAATGTTTGAATTATCAATGAGAATTTTGGGGGCGTTTACTAATTGGGTAATTACTGTGCGGTGCATTTTAATGTAAAATTTCTAAATTTACTGGATAAAATATTAAAATATTTTTTTAGTATAGTAATAATGCTTTATTTTACCACAATTTCACAAATAAATATTTTCAAATATTTTTTTGATTTTTTTTTTTCGTTTGCCATTTTTGCTTTGTGTCTGGGTCCTATGCACTAACTTACTTACTTAATAATAATAATAATAATAATGTAACAATTTGTTAAAAAATATTTCAGGTGCTTTTATTAATTAATTAATTAATTAATTGTATTAGTATTTTATTAATATTTAAAATGGCACAATTTTTTAATTTATAAACCATTTATAGGGTTTTCCTGCATGCTCCATTTCACTTTCCATCTTGTTTTTCTTTTATAATCACATCATTATGATGTATCATGATGAATTCTGTGATTCGATGTGTTATTAGCTGGTTTGATACAATTACAGAAATCGGTATGATAATATCAAAATTGAGTTACATCATCATGTAAGCTGTCTTCTGATAGTGTAAATACAGTAATCAAGCTATAATTAAGTTTAAATGTTCAAGAGCACTTGCACAGCATATTTCTGTTATAAGTCTGTTATAAGTCTTTTTCCAGATTTTGAAAGGTACTGCAAAGAGTTTTGACAAGCTGATTTGTTTGTACTTATTTTGTAGCTTATTAATGAAGAATAGAGATACTGTAAAGCTCTCCACAAATACTAATAAAGTTGGTTCATGAAGCTACAGACTGAAACAAAACATTTCATTTATTATAGCATCCTTAGAATATATAAATAATGCATCAATTATCCATCTAATGCATTTACTTTGCTCTTCATATTGTAGTACATCTAAAACTTTTTGAATTTGGTTGGTAAAGGAAGACATATGAAATTCATCCACCCTAAAAGTACACCTCAAAATATTTAAAGCCTAAATAACAAACATAGTAACTGAATAATTTATATTTAATAATTTATCAAGTGCTTCAACAAAATATGAGCTTCTTCCTTTAAACCCTGCGGTACAAATGCCTTTTTTATTTTAACAAACTAAGCAACAAGTCAAAATTATTGTCTGTGGTAACGGCCAGTAGTGCAGCCCATAAACATTAAGGGGAAAATAACCCAGAATATTCCTTTAACAACTGTCTGATTCTCATATATAACTGGTGCCTCTAGATATATAACACAGCCTCAAACAAACACACATCCACTCTCAGCGGCTAATAATGAGCTGTAATGGATGCCAGAACCACTGCAGCTCACTGGATCACTGGTGCCGTTCAAGACTCATTTACTGAGATGACACAGCAGCCATAGGCCGAGCTCAGGAATGAGTCAGATGATCTGTCAATCACTGATCATGTGACTACTGACTGACTGCCCATTAGTGTCCATCACTGTGTCTGCATGTGCTCATCACATCAGTAATTGTGTGTCTTACACTGACTATATGTGTGAATGTGAGAGCTTGCTTGAACTGATAGTGTTATTAATGATTTACATTTTAACACTCCCATCAATCACAGCGCGTGAAGCCATGTGTGAAAGTGCAAGTCACACCCTCCGTTTTTTCATGCATGTCTGTCGGTGTACTTGAGAGAATTTCCCTGTAGATGCAGGCCTCTTTTCATCGCCATTGTTTATTACCATGTGGATATTTACATTTGGGTAATTCTTAGGAAACATTCGTGCCTGGCAATTTTAGGAGTTCAAAAAATATTCATAACAATTATTAATAAAAATGTATAAGCACTATTATTATTATTTGAAATTAGCATTGTACCCACCATAAGAGGATTACCCCTAATATTAAGATTAAAGACGGTCAAAAGACATTTTTTTCAATGCTTTTTTAAACTATTACTCCCAAGTATAGTATATATATATATATATATATAAGCTATGCCACACTTGTAGCCATGCGACATGGCTAAGTATAGATATAGAGCAATATCTCATGGCTACAAGTGTGATATTGCGTTTATGCAACAGTTTGATGACACAAGTGTGTAAATAAATAAGAATCAACATGGAGTGTCTTTAAAAACACTTTGTGTGCAGAACTACTTCCTTCTTCTACGGATTCAAATCTAAAGTTGACAGTTTAACAGCTGAGCCCAAGCCTCCGTTACTAATTTGAAAATGTCACTTTAGAACTAGTAGCGAAGGAACATTGCGTTGCTTTATTAAAATCTTATTGTATTATTGTATTAAAAGCTCACTGTATTATTTTGAGTAGGGTATTATGAGAGAGAGATGGACTGAGCGAGTGTGATTACCTGCATCTGATACAGCATTCACTCTTCAGCTCAATCTCATATTCACAATAAAACATTAGGTTGAAAATCCGCTGAGGAAAGCGATATCTTTGTCATACTATCACCTGTTAAGGGTGATTTCCAATGACAGAGCTGCTCAGTGCATTTGTTGGCTGCATCTTACAAGCTGTTGTTGAAAGTAAAAATAACTTCCTTGTTTACAACCCTATTTCAGTCTCTTTCAATACAAAAGTCTTTTCTGATGACACACTCATAAAAAAACGCACTCATGGCGTCTCTTGTCGCCATCTAATGGCGGAACAATGTCACTAAAATCACCATCACAAACACACACAGTTTCCCAATACTAAATACTACTATTATTTATATCAGATATTATTTATTGAATAACAATATTTAATAAACAACAAAAACAAGCATCACAAAAGTTGCTAGACAATTCAGTCAAAAGTAAAAAGGCAGCGCTCTGATATACAGCATTATATAAAATGTAATGTTATGATATAAACAAATGTTAGATTTACTCAAAATGAATTATATCTCATGTTTAACCACTTTAGAGACATCAGAGCCAGCGGCAAATTCCAGAAGATCTGGCCGAGGTGAGGCTGCTCTCGTTGGGTTCATGAGGGCTGAACAGCCACTGATGCCCTGGAGCTCACATCTCCGAAAACATCGAAGCAAATTTTCAAATAGACATTATCTTTATCAACAAACAACATATTTGAAGTCTAAACAAGTACATTCTCACCTAAAAACTCTTAAAATTACATTCTATGACACAAAATGTCATATTTAGAATATTATATACAGTGCCTTGCAGAAGTATTCAAACCCCTTCATTTTTTAAAAATATGTTTTATGTTGCAGCCTTATGTTAAACCGCTTTAAATTACTTTTTCTTCCCCACAACAATCTACACTCCACACACCATAATGACAAAGCAAATAACAGGTTTTTAACATCTTTGCAAATTTATTATACATAAAAAAAAAAAAAGATTCCATTGCATAAGTATTCAAACTCTTATCTGGGGCAGTTGAAATTTAGCTCAGGAGCATTCATATTGCTTGTAGATGTTACTACACTTTGAGTGAAGTTAACCTGTGTCAAATTCAATTGAATGGGTATGATTTGGAACGGCACACACATCTTAATAAAAGGTCTAACAGCTGAAAATGCATATCAGAGCAAAAACCAAGCCCTGAGGTCAAAAGAACTGCCTGTAGAGCTCAGAGACAGGTTTGGGTCAAGCCACACATCTGAGGAAGAGTTCAGAAAAAATTCTCCTGCATTGAAGGTTTACAGAAGCATGTAGCCTTCATTATCCATAATGGAAGACATTTGAAACAACTAGGACTCTTCCTAGAGCTGGCCTCCTGGCCAAACTGAGCAACTGATGGAGAAGGGCCTTGTCTAGACTGGTGACCAAGAAGCTGATGGTCACTCTAGTTGAGCTCCATGATCATATATGCAGATGGGAGAAACCTACAGAAGGACAAACATCACTGCAGCACTCCACCAATCTGGGCTTTATGTCAGTGTGGCCAAACTCAATCTTCTCCTCAGTGAAGACACATGAAAACACACTTGGAATTTGCAAAAAAGCACCTAAAGGACCCTCAGACTCTGAGAAACAAGATTCTCTGGTCTGATGAACCTCAATTCTAAGCATCATGTTTGAAGGAAACCAGCTCTGCTCATCACCTGCAGAGTACCATCCCAAAAGTAAAGTGTGGTGGTAGCAGCCTCATGCTGTGGGGCTGTTTTTCAGTGGCAGGGACTGAGGGACTCATCAGAGTAGAAGAAGAGCTGGGGTTTTCATGTCATGAATTCACTTGGACAATTAGCAATTTAGGAGACACTAGCTTTATCATGTCAAATATGCAGCGTATTAATGTTTTGCGGTGGAGGGAAAGAGATTTTTATAAAAGGGAATCAATCATGCCATAATCAGCTGCTGACAGTGGCTTTCTCTTTCTTTTTTTCTTTTTTTTTCATTTTTATAGATATTTTGCTGTTCCCAAGTTCTCAGCATTATCATATCACTGCCAGATTTCATTCATGGTTCAGCTCACCGAGAGAGAGAGAGAGCGAGAGAGAGAGAGATGTCTAAAAAGATGTCATAGACATCTCATTACATTTTCATGTGCCACTAACTGCCCCATATCCAGCGGCTGGTCACAAGGCAAGAGGCGCAGTATCATCCATGATTTAGGGAACTGCTCTGCCAGAGGCAGACGCCCGTGCTCACGCTCCTGAACGTTAATTAATTTCCCGCTCGTCACTTCACACTTCCCTCCCTGCAGCCATCTTCCTCTGCTCTGTTCCAGGTAGCATCTTGTGTGCCTGAGATTATTTCAGGGTGCTCTTATATTGACAAGTCAGATCCAACAAAAGTCTGGAGGCTCTTAATTGCCTTGTTAGGGCTTCAGGAAGCTAGACTGGAGATGAGAAAGTAATCCCTGGCCAGTCCATATGTTTGATGGAGCAACGAGACACAGGCTCATACTTAGATACAGAGTGACTACTCGTTTTTTTTTGTTTTTTTTGAAAAACTGCATGTGGAGTTTTTCATGTTACACAATGATCCTGATGCAAATGTGACTTTTTATTCATAGTTTAGGAGACTCAGTCTAAAGGAATAGTTTAGCCAAAATGAACACATATTCATTTCAAGACATTCTTTCTTTCATACAACACTAAAGGAATGTCAACGCTGCTCTTTTTCATAATATGAAGATTGATGCTGTGAAGCTCCGAAAATTTCAAAAACCAACAATAAAAATATGACTGGAAAACTGCATTTAAAAAATAAGTCATATGACAGCTGGAGAACAGATCCAAATTTCTGGATAATATCTGTAGCATAAACAATGGAAACAAACATGTCTCTACCTACATTTTTTTTTTCAAAACTCCAAAAACTTACAATGCAGTTTTCAAAAATATACATTAAAGTGACAAATTATCGATTAATAATGACTTCATTTCACATGTTATAGGAGTCCTAGAAATCACGATAAAACAATTTGAAGACTTATAATAGCAAACTAACACGGCTTGGTTGCTTCAGCAAATCCATTTTTTGAAACTCTTGTTTGCTTTTGTCAACACTATCAGGTTTAGTGTATGTGTACTGTACATCATTTTCAAATACATACAACAACCAATGTAATAAAACATTACTGGATTCATGTTCATCTGTTTCAGATAAAATTGATGTGCTTTTAGTGTCACTCACTGTACATTTCACTTTGAAAGTGTCGCAAAACATCCACCAAGCAATAGGCACATTTTTCCAACGAGCCTGGACTCAAAAATCGACCTCTTTCAAACTCGCTGTCCCGATTGGTCAAATGAGAATCAGTGCTGTTTGTTATCACTGCACATATCTGATCTTTATGCAGAATATTTCAATATACATACATTCAGCGCTGGGTAGATTATTCGTAAACTGTAATCTGTGACTGATCACGAATTACATGAAGAAATTATATAGTTAGTAATGCAATCTATAGGATTACTAATTTTAAGTGATGCAGTCTGATTACTTTTAGATTACTTTTGACCAAACTCATCATAGATTTGAATAGGATTATTTTGTACCATATTGCTATGAAAAAAAGAAAGAAAATATATTCCAGTCTTTGTTATCAACAACATGGATTGCATGAAATATTAGATTGTGCCAGGTTTTCCCAAAGTTGCATTAATGAAAGAACTGCAGGGGGTTTGTCAAATCATAAAATTGTAAAATTAAAATGCATAAATCATTTGAGAGTAAAAACAACTGAACACTAAAAAGAGAAATATTTTATTTGTTTACCTGCATGTCAGTGTAACCATTAACCAACATGCAAATGTGTTGTTAAATTATTGAAATATTAACTTCAAATCTCAGGGGTCTTCAAGTAAATATTTTAGGTCAAAGGGGTTTAACTGACAAAAAAACTAATTTACATGAACTAACATTAATAAACATAAAAATAGCAATGATATTACACATCCAAAGTTTTCCAGGTTTAAAATATTTTTGTCCAGACTTTTGTCTAGATCTATAATTAGTGAAGGTTACTGGATGTGATGAAGACATAATGTTTTACAGCTATATATCAGCAGTGTTTAGTAACTTGCATCGTTACATGGTCTAATTGACTGAGAGGTGTGTGTTTGTCATGAATCACATGGATCACAGAATTAATTAGATTTCCATGGCTATTCTGTATTATGCTATACAGTCACTATGTAGTTAAAGCTAACCATCACACAGCTGTTAATATAAAAGTGCTTGCTAAATGAATAAATGTAAATAGCTCATTTTACTGGATGTCAACCATTGTTTTTTTTTTAGAAAGGAATATGAATAATCCATAAACAGTAACTGTAATCTGATTAGTATTTTTTAGTATTATATTACACTGTAAAAAAAAAAAGTTGAGCCAACTTAAAATTTTAAGGCAACAAACTTCAGCAGATTTTTGAGTTTTCTCAACTTGTTGTTTTAAGTTTATACAACAAAAAGTTGAGAATCTCCTACAGAAATAAGTTGAGACAACTCAAAAATCTGCAAAAAGCTGGTTGCCTTAAAATTTTAAGTTGGCTCAACTTTTTTATTTTTTACAGTGTAGTATTTAATATAATATAATATAATTTAATTACAAGTGCTTAATTTTTGGAATCTGATTATGTAATCCAGATTACTTGTAATCAGTTACTACCCAGATCTGCATACATTGTTTTTGTGGAAAATTACATGTATTCATGTTAATATGGACCTAAACATTTTTTAGACAAAACAACAACAACAACAACAACAACAACAAAAACACAATGGTTGCCATCTAGTAAAATGAGCTATTTACATTTATTCATTTAGCAAGTACTTTTATTCAAAGCAACATGCAAATGAGCTGTTAAAATGACATTGGATAATACAGATCATTTTGTCTGTTAAGAAACACTGTCACTTTTGATTGCAGACAGATCTGAGGCAAGTTTAAGACATTACTGACATTTCATGCTAAACTCTAGAGAAGACGTGAAATTACTTGGGTCTTTCTTTTCTGAGGAGAGATATCTGAGAAGCATAAAAACAGGAGTGAACATGAAATAAAAATGGACCTTATTTACTTTCTTAAAACACATTTAGGGTCTTATTGTGAACGATTCATTGTTGCACATTCCGTAGGAAAAAAAAAATGTTTGTCTTGGGTGTTCTTTCATCAAAATGTAATAACTTGTTCCAGCTCTGAAGCAACATTCCTGTTTGACTTCTTAACTCCCACTTTCACAATCCATTCTGACTAGATAAAATCAAATCACAGCCTACATTTTTCTCATTGACTATTTTGTTTGTAGATATATTGCATAATGGAAGTAAATGCCATCATTTCATGTTGACTCAGAAGTCTCAATCTGCTCTCTATTTAAACTCAAAGATTTAAATGAGAAATGTTTGAGTTATTAGAGAGATCATTTGTAATTTCTCTCTCCTTTGGGGAGGTGCTTACCATTCTTGATGCATAGGAAATTAAAAGCTGCCTTTCTTGTGCAAGATATCACGGAGACGTGAAGAGACACGCACATGCGGTGCCCTGCGGCAGGTTTGAGGAGACGGTAGAATCAGACCCCCCACTTGCTGGAGGGCTGAGAGAGAGGGGGAACTGAGGGAGGTGTATCCACACCTCCACTCATCTGCCACACTACATCAGTTACTCAGGCTGTGAGTCTACAGGGTCCCATAGACCACTTCCCCACAACGTCAGCAAATTCTGCTTAAGGATGGCCTCTACACACACACACACACACACACACACACATTAGCACATGATGACATTCTTAAGGTCATGCAGATGGGGATTTACTTATTACTTTACTATTAGATTGATTTGTGGATTGTCTGACAAAACTGACTAAAAAAAAATAAATAAAATAATTTGTGGGAACCTCCTAAAGATTTTAAATAATAATAACATAAATAAATTTAGAAAGATAATTTATGATTGTATGTAATTACAGATAATATATAACTATTGATTTAATATGCAACTATAAATAATTCATAAATTGATTTCAGTGTGCAACACGACTGTTCAAAAGATTGGGTCTGATTAGATTTTTAAAAATGTTTTTGATAAAGATATTTTTAAGCTCAGGATACAAGGATACATTTGATTAAAATTAAAAGAATTAAAATAATGACTTAATTTTCAGTATCATTACTCCGGTCTTCAGTGTCACATGATCCTTCAGAAATCATTCTAATATGCTAATCAAGAAATTTTTTACCTATTTATCTATCTAAAGGATGTGACGTGTGGCCAAGTATGGTGACCCATACTTGCATTTAACCCATCCAAGTGCACACACACTGTGAACACACACCCAAAGCTGCGGCGCCCAGGGAGCAGCTGCTCAAGGGTCTCACCTCAGTCGTGGTATTGAGGGTGGAGAGAGTGCTGGACATTCACTCCCTCCACCTACAATCCCTGCCGGACCTGAGATTTGAACCCACGACCTTCGGATTACAAGTCCAACTCTCTATCCATTAGGCCACGACTGCCCCATAACTAACTAACTAACTAACTAACTAACTAACTAACTAACTAACTAACTAACTAACTAACTAACTAACTAACTAACTAACTAACTAACTAACTAACTAACTAACTAAAATAGAATATTCAAACTTTGAAACAGACATCTTTTGTAACATTATAATGCCTTTACTCTCACTTTTGGTCAGTTGAATGTGTATAAAATAAAAAAAATATATAAAATAAAATAAAATACGAAAATCTTACTGACCCCAAATTTTTGAACAATGTTATGCACTACATAGATACAGTATTTATACATTTTTTGTTAACAATCAGTTTATGAAGAACAGTTTCTGAGTTAAATTTTAAGTCCCATATAACATATTATGCATAAAACAGAAAACATGCTTAACATTTAATTTATATGTTACATATTTATATACAATATCTCACAAATCTTGTCCAAATAACTGGCAACAAAAATAAGTACACCCTAAGTGAACATGTCAAAACTGGGTCCAAAGTGTTAACATTTTGTAGGGGCACCATTGTTACCTAGCACTGCCTTAATCCTCCTGGGCATGGAGTTCACCAGAGCTGCACAGGTTGTTGCTGGCATCCTCTTCCACTCCTTCCACTCTTCCACTCCTCCACGGAGCTGCTGGATGTTAGACACATGGTGCTTCTCCACCTTCTGCTTGAGGATGCCCCACAGGTGCTCAATAGGGTTCAGGTCTGGAGACAGACTTGGCCACTCCATCACCTTTACCTTCAGCTTCATCATCACATCTTGGTGGTGTGTTTGGGGTTGTTATTATGTTGGAAACCTGCCATTTGGCCCAGTTTCTGAAGGGAGGGCATCATGGTCTGCTTAAGAATGTCTCAGTACATGTTGGAATCCATGTTTCCCTCAATGAACCGCAGCTCCTCAGTACCAGCAGCACTCATGCAGCCCCAGACCATGATGCTACCACCACCATGCTTGACTGTAAGCAAGACACAATTTTCTTGGTACTCCTCACCAGGGTGTCACCACACATGCTGGACACCATCTGAGCCAAACAAGTTTATCTGAGTCTCATCAGACCACAGGACATGGTTCTAGTAATTCATGGTCTTGAACAGGTTGTCTTCAGCAAACTGTTTGCAGGCTTTTTGTGAGCCAGCTTCAGAAGGGGCTTCACTCTGTGATAACAGTCATGCAAACTGACTTGTTGCAGTGTGCAGCATATGGTCTAAGCACTGACAAGCTGATCTTCCACTTCTGCAACCTCTAAAGCAATGCTGGCAGCACTCATGCATCTGTTTTTTGAAGTCATCTTCTGCACCTGATGCACAGCATGAGGACCTAACTTCTATGATCGACCCTTGCGAGGCCTGTTCCGAGTGGAACCCGTCTTGGAAAACCTCTGTATGACCCTGGCCACTGTACTGTAACTCAGTTTCAGGGTGTTACTGAACTTCTTATAGCCTAGGCCATCTTTGTGGAGAGCAACAGTTCTAATTCTCAAATCCTCAGAGAGTTCTTTGCCATGAGGTGCCATGTTGAACATCCAGTGGTCATTATGAGAGAATTGTACTCAAAGCACCAAATTTTAACTGCTCTAATACAAGATACACACATTTATGTGGTCCTGTCAAGCAGACAAAAACATGAACATGATGAACAGGACATGTGGCTTTGCATGGTTAAACGACGTATAGCTGTTATCACTTAGGGTGTACTCACTTTTGTTGCCAGCTTTTTTGACAATAATGGCTATATGTTGAGTTATTTTCAGAAGACAGCAAATCTTTACTGCTATACAAGTTGCACATTGACTACTCTAAAATATATCCAAGTTTCATTTCTATAGTATTGTCCCTTGAGAAGCTATACTAAAATAGTTGCCGAAATGTGAGGGGTGTACTCATTTTTGTGAGATTCTGTATATTATATATATTAGTATATGTTTAAGCATCTCAACAGAGCAACATTCGCTCAGTGTTGTCAGTCAGGGGCGGGGCTCTTTAAGCTGACCAATGGCAGACAGGGGGAAACAAGTTCAGGAAACAGTCATAACTATTAAGTGATGCAAAAATGGCTCAATTCAACTTTCAGTTTCCTTTTAAAGGTAGAGTTAGGGCTATTTTGTTGTAACAGTTATTAGCGTTAAAACATAATACTACTATAAAAGTCTTCATCCTCAGGTAGATAATTAGCTTGGTGAATGCTTGTGTTTGTGTTTTAGATAAAAGTCACATTCAGTGGCCTTGTTTTGCCATTATGAATATGGAGAAAATAATTTGTGATTTGCTGGTGTGTGTGTGTGAATGAGGATTTGTGTGGTGAGATTTGCATGTTTGTGTGTGTTAATGGGTGGGCGAGGAGGTGTGTAAGAGTGTGTGAAGTGAGCTGAGGTTTTAGTCCTCCTCTGAATTCACACACACACACACACACACACACACACACACACACACACACCGACCGCATACAAATACTTTCAATTAAAGGCAGTCTATGAATGCTGAATCTGAATGGAAGCTGACTTTTAATTACCCTGTCGTGTGTGTGTGAGATCTGTCTGTGTGTGGGACAGTGTGTGTGTTGTCTCTGTTGTGTGTACTCTCTTCAGGAGCTCTGATCGCCTCTGATGAGCTTTGGGCTGAATAATTGATTGGCGGCTCTGAAAGTTTGATGCTTTTGCCTGCAGGCTGGATTAACCTGCAGTCTGTCTGTCTCACACACACACACACACACACACACAGCAGACGTCGACCCGGTCGTATCACCACCATCTTGCTGCTCATCCACAGAAGCTCTATCTACACCCTGTGGCCCTCATTGAGAATGCACCTGCTGTTCACAATCCCATGTTTTTATCATTTATTTACACATTTTTATCCATGCAGGGTCTCGACTGAATATCATTTTTGATGCTTTAGTTCAGTCAAATTCATTTCAGCTCTCTTCATTTTGGTTGGCTTTCAGAGTTATACAAATGCTGCTGGAGCTTTTCTCACAACTGACTTCACTTTTCTCAGCCATTTTTTCCATTGGCTTTTAATCAACAGTGTTTTGGAGATTTTTAGTGGATGTACGGTATGAAGTTTTTCTCAAACTCTTGCAAATTCTCACTTTTTCTTTTATGAAGTGTGCCTTTTGTTTTCCTATTTTGTTATCTAATTCAAGGCAACATTTTGAGGTGTCTTAAGTGTTCTTTCTTTCTTTCTTTAAGCAGAAGTACAATTCTGCTTAAATTATATAATTTGATATTTACACTGTAAGAAAGAAACTGGAAGAAAAATGGGAAATATTTAACTATTAACTATGACTTTCGCTTAAAAAAAACTCATAATTTGCTGCTTATTAATAGTTAGTAAGGTAGTTGTTAAGTTTAGGTGTAGGGAAAATATGGTCATGCAGAATAAGGAATTAATATGTGCTTTATAAGTACTAATAAACAGCCAGTATGCTAATAATTTGCATGATAATAAGCAACTAGTTAATAGTGAGGATTGGTCGCTATACTAAAGGGTCACCACATTTCTTTTAACTCTAAAACACAACTCAATGAAATGTGTTAATCAATCCTTCATATAAACATATTACATTGGCCACTTTGTGTATATTTAAAAACACACTGCAGTGCCTCTTTATATCTTAAGCAATTGTTGTGCAGCTAATTGCAAAAATAATGACTGTTAATAATCTGCCAGGATTCTCAAACACTCTCCCCTTCTGCCATTGGCTGGACAAACAAATAGTCCCGCCCCAAACTCATGCCATTGGTTGAGTTGTTGCAACTGTGTTGGTCTGGTCAAACCTAGCAAGAAAAAGCACCACATTGTTCACACCTTAGGGAATCACTCTTAATCATTATAGCAAAGCTGCGAAAAAGTGTTTTTAAAAAATACACACGTCACAAGATTACACTTTAAGTAGCGTCAAGGTTAGTAGTTTATAGTGTACATAACTAGGCTACTTGAAGTGTAGCCTGACTGAACTAATTTTGAATTATGAGTAGCTTTGAGAAGCTACAGCTTCAAAGTCTCTTCCCCAACACTGATGTGAACACATTTCATTTCACATGCATATACAGTCATTGGAAACTGTCCTTGAAATTGGTCCGTCTCATAGCATTCTTTTCTCACTGCAACACTTTCTGGTTCTCTCTCTGTCTTGTTTTTGTTTCTTTTTTCTCTTGTCCTTTCCTCTCGTCCCCCATCCTGACCTCATTCTGCCCATCGACCTTTCTGTTGCTTTAACTGCCCTCGCTGTAACATTTGCCAACGGGTTGTGAAAAGTCTCTCTCTCATTCTGCGTATTTGTCACTTCGCTGATGTACGTCTGCTGATTTATTCATGATATGACACTTAATATTATTCACCATGAGAGGAGTCTGCATTCCAGAGTATCCTCTGGGCAGTGCGTGTGTGCATATCTGGCATCTGGCTGTTTATATATATATATATATATGTATACAGTGCTGCTTGAAAGTTTGTGAACCTTTTACAATTTTCTATATTTCTGCATAAAAGTAGACAAAGAGAACCCAATCAAACAAATGAGAAAAATATTTTCTTCATCATTTATTTATTGAGAAGTATGATCCATTGTTACTTATCTGTGCGTTGCAAAAGTATGTGAATCCTTGCTTTCATTATCTGGTGTTACCCTGTTTTGCAGCAATTACTGCAAGTAAAGTTTCTTGTAACTGCTGATCAGTCCTTTACAACATCTTGTTGGATTTTTAGCCCATTCCTTAGTACAGAACCACTTCAGCTCTGTGATGTTGGCGGGTTTCCTCCTATGAACTGCTTGCTTCAGCTCCTTCCACAACATTTCAATTGGATAAAGGTCTGGACTTTGATTCGACCATTCCAAAACATTAACTTAGCTCTTCTTTAACCATTATTTAGTAGAATGACTTTTATGCTTGGGGCCGTTGTCTTGCTGCATGGCCCCCTTTCTCTTGAGACTCGGACAGATTTCCTGATATTTTCCTTTAGAATTTGTTGGTATAATTCAGAATTCATTGTTCCGTCAATGATGGCAAGCTGTCCTGGCACAGATGCAGCAAAACAGGCCCAAACCATGATACTATCACCTCCATGTTTCACGGATGGGATAGGTTTCTTATGTTGGAATGCAGTGTTTTCCTTTCTCCAAACGTAAAACTTCTCGTTTAAACCAAAGCGTTCTATTTTGGTCTCATTTGTCCACAAAACATTTCTCTAATAGTAAACTGTTATATATATATATATATATATATATATATATATATATGTACTCATTGTTAAGAAACCCCCAATTTTTAAAATGAATTATTCGTTATTTATGGATGATTTGGAGTAAAAAATAAAATATAAAAGAAGATAAAATAAAATAATAAAAATAAAAATAAACTGAATCAAATAAACATTCGCTGAGTTTAAGTTGAAGAACTGAAATAAGTAAAAGTAAATATGATAAAACTACTAATAAAAAATGAATAAATATTATATAGACACATTAAAAAAATAAAGTACAAATAAACAAACATTTGAAATAAATAAATAAAAATGATAAAAATACAACAAAATTACTAGAATATGAAATTAAATTAAAGAGAAAACAATATAAAAATAAAATCTCATCTAAAATATAACAAAAACTATAGTCCCATGCAAAATCTAACATATGACATATATTGCCCTATATTAAGAGTGATATTGCCTTTTGTTACTTATAAAGTGAGATATAATTTTCACATATGCATTCTCTGGGTAGATGAAAATATACATTCATAACATATATACAGTAAAATCCCCATAAAATCTGTATATGTACACATGCTTTTCAAAGACATGTCTATTTTTTTAAATTTACTATCAACATGTATTGACAGGTATTAGGGTAGATATACATGACATATATGTCCAAAAATGTTTTACACATGCATAAAAATACATATTTTTTAGGCTAAATATACATTTTAAAATATGAAATCATTCCAATTCCTAATAGTTTTTATATATGTTTTTGCAATGTACATACAGTATTTACATATTACATTGTGTAAAGTGTAGTATATATATTAATGATACTAAAATAACACTGGTTTGGAGTGAATAATGAAAGAAAAGAAGGCAATGCGTGTCAAACACAACTCTATCAATACTGTTCAGTTTGGTTAACAATAAAGAAAAAGTAGGTGTGAATAAACTGTTGACTGGTGTGTAGTTGCATCTAGATGCATTCTCATTACAATCAGTAATAAAAACTAATAAAAACATCTTATTACATAAAAACCAAAACATTGGAAGAGTCACAGTTCTCAGGGAGTCACGGAAGCTTATAATAAACATTCATAAACACATGTATATGCATGTAACAGGTATGTGTGCCATGCATGAACAAACACATATGAAGTATGTCACTGAGTCAGTCCTGACCGTTAGCATGTTTAATGGGAGCGCTGACAGTGTGATATGAGCGCACACACATCAAAGTGTGGTTGTCTTTAAACACCTCATTTTCATTTCAGCATGAGAGTGTTTGTATGTGGGTTTCTGTGTGAATGTAAGACAACCTGTGTGGGTGGATGGGTGCTTTTCTGAAGTGTTTTAATGTTTAATTGAGCAGGCACTAAATGCTGCATTGATGTGCATGTGACAGTGCGTGTGAGCATACATGTGTATATGGCTTGTAGAGATGCTGTTTGTGTGGGAGAAACAGTGTGAGTTAGCGTGACCCCCGTATATCCATCATGATGTCACGCTAAGACAACACGCAGACCACTCAGAGCCCTTGTTCTTAAGTGCCTCACTCAAACATGTCTTTCTTCATTATGTTTCATGTCTTACATCATTACTACATTTAGACGTTACTGCCTTTAGTATATGAAAAATAGAACTGACAGCATTCTTTTTAGAAAAAAAAGTGTGATTTTTTTTATTCTGTTGAACACTTAAGAAAAAAAAAAAAGATATTGTTGCCACAAATTAAGAATCAACTTAATGGCTCAAAAGCTTATTAATTTGTGTCCATAATTTATCAATGCATTCTCTTGTTTTTCTTAGAGTTGGTATGAAACGGAAACTGTGATCATCTTTTCTTCCTTCTTGTGACTTCCCTTTTGTAGAGCTGGACGTGACTTTAAATTTTAGTCTTCATACAATTTTTCCACTTCATTTTAATTTAGTTAAAAAAAAAACACCCCATAAGTACAGTATTACAAATGTCATAAAGTAGTCCATGAGATTCATATGCGTTATATTCCAGGTCTTCTGAAGCTTTATGTAGTTGCATCATTAGTTGAGCAGGGTCCAAAATCAACCTTATTCATTCATTCATTCATTCGCTCACTCACTTATTAATTCATTCATTCATTCATTCATTCACTCGCTCAGTCACTCACTCACTCACTCACTCACTCACTCACTCACTTATTCATTCACTCATTCACTCACTCACTCACTCACTCACTTATTCATTCATTCATTCATTCACTCACTCACTCACTCACTCACTTATTCATTCATTCATTCATTCATTCACTCACTCACTCACTCACTTATTCATTCATTCATTCATTCATTCACTCAATATTCATTCACTCACTCACTCACTCACTCACTCATTCACTTATTTATTCAT
>JAFVLL020013879.1:0-5000 GCA_021397915.2 Tor tambroides | reverse complement strand
ACTGTCCAGGAACGTGTTCCCATCATACCCTCCTACACACAGACCAACAAACACATCAATAATCATCTCTGGATCAGTCAAACTGCTCTTAAACTGCATCTCAGTAAAACTCGACTTAAGCTTGTATGTATATTGCAATATAAAAACATTCATAATGTATGTTGTAACGCATTATATCTTTGCATAAATAACTGTAAACAAAGTTAAAATGCATTATAATATTTAAAGGTTTGTCATGTTTTAATGCATTACACTTTCTAAAAGCTGCAGAAATGAATATCTCAGTATTATAATCAGCGGAGCTCTTCAGCCTGGTTCTTATTCGAGCATCTGGAGATGAGGTTTGGTCCTCTCTCTAAACACTGTGTGACACATTATAAAAACAAATTAATAATAGTTATAATATTATTATTGCACTTTATTTTTTGTTTTTTATAAAGTCAAATAAGTGTGAATAAAGTGTGATAAACTATTATATTAAATAAAAATACAATTATTTTGTAGTAAACAAAAATAAAATGCTAATCTCTACACTGCCGCTCAAACGTTTGGGATCAGTCAGATTTTTAATGTTTTTTAAGAGAGTCTCTTCTGCTCATCAAGGCTGTATTTATTCCATCAAAAATACAGAAAAAACTGTTATTTTTTGTGAAATATTATTGCAATTTACAATAACAGTATCCTATTGTAATATACTTTAAACTGTAATGTATTTCTGTGACGCAGCTGTATTTTCAGCATCATTACTCCAGTCTTCAGTGTCACATGATCTTCAGAAATCATAATAATATGCTGATTTATTATCAGTGTTGAAACTGTTGTGCTGCTTCAGATTGTTTTTTGGAACATGTGATACTTTTTTCTTTGATGAATACAAAGTTAAAAAGAGCAGCATTTGTTCAAAATAGAACTCTTTTCTAACAATATAAGTCTTTACTATGACATTTACTCATTTAACACATCCCTCCTGAATAAAAGCATTAATGTCTTAAAAAAATAAGAAAGAAAGAAAAAATGTACTGACCCCAAACTTTTGAACAGCATTGTATATTGTAACACAAAATTTATTTTTTAAATAAATGCTGTTCTTTTTAACTTTTCATTAATCAGAGAATCCTAAAAAAAATATAACAGGTCCCAAAAACAATATGAAGCAGCACAACATTGATAATAAATCAGCATATCAGAATGATTTCTGAAGATCATGTGACACTGAAGACTGCAGTAATGATGCTGGAAATACAGCGCTGCGTCACAGGAATAAATTCTATTTTAAAGTATATTAAAACAGAAAACTGTTATTGTAAATTGCAATAATATTTCACAAAATAACAGTTTTTTTCTGTATTTTTGATCAAATAGACACAGCCTTGATGAGCAGAACAAACCTCTTTAAAAAACATTAAAAATCTTACTGATCCCAAACTTTTGACCGTATATTGTATATATTTTTTAAATATGAATTTTCATCATTTTCAAACTTAACATCAGCAAGCTTTTATTTTGGTGGGTTGCCGGCAAGTAAGTATAGGAGCGTCAGTGAATGAAATGTCAGAGTTCTGCCCTGTGCTCTGAAAACATCACCGGCTAGCCCAGATTTACGCTTTCAGTTCAACAGAAATCTTATACGGTGTTACAGCTTGTTGATCTAACATGGTAACAGTGCACTAACAGCATGAGCTTATTCACACAGCACATGTTTTATTTAGGTTGTGCATGCGCTCCAGCAGATCACTGTGCACCGCTGACTATCATGTATTATAACAGCGAGCTGGTACCGAGCACGTAAATGCGTCCGTGGTGCGCCGTCACTCCCAGCGCGCTGCGTCTGTGGCTCATGGACGCGATGAAGCTCCAGCCGTCCGTTTCCACGTCGTATCGCTCCACGCTGTTCAGCTGATTGGTGCCGTCGTATCCGCCCATCACGTAGATGTAGTTCCCCAGAGCACACACACCTGAACACAGAACACACCCCACATCAGCCGGATTCACAGCACACATCAACTGATCTAACAACAGACGCCTTGATCCGTGTCTGATCACTAATGTTTAATTGTAATAATCCAGTGAGATGTTTGAGATCTGATCTGATCATCATCCAGTCTGTCTGGAATGACATGAAGAAACAGAACAAACTGAGACAGACTAAATCCAGAACTGATGTTTAAGAAACATCCTGCAGAAAGCTACAGTGCTGTTAACAGTTTGAAGCACTTGTGCAAGATTTTCTTTATCAATGAACTTCTATGAACTAAAATGAAATCATCATTTGGTGTAGACATCTTTGTGTTTAAAGCAGCTTTGCTCTAGTGCACTTGCTCATAGTTTTTCAGGAGCTTTTGCAGGAGGTTTCTTGAAGCATCAGTTCTTCATCAATTTAGTCTGTCTCAGTTTGTTCTGGCCGCTGTGTGTCTGACCTGCTCCTCAAAGTTCTGCAGGTGTTTCTCGCTGGACACTAAAGAGCAGAACTGGTTTTTCTGACACTGGGTTAATGGCTAAATCAATGAACTGATATTTCCTACTGACACACTACAGCAAAAGATAGAAATAACTGACTTAAAACCAGTTTCAGCTGCTGATAATACTAGTGCTCTGATCATTTTGGCCAGTGCTGTAAGTGTTCATTCCCTCCTCATTTATTCAGACATGAGGAAAGGACACCTGAGATTGTTCTTGAAGTGTTTCTGTGCGGTCTGACCTGCTCCGCTGCGGACCGTGTTCATGGAGGCGATGCTCCTCCACTCGTCTCTCTCGGGGTTGTAGCATTCGGCGGAGCTCAGCCGGTGCGTGCCGTCGAAGCCGCCCACCGCGTACAGCAGCCGGTTAATGACGGCCACGCCGACCCCGATCCGCCGCGACAGCATCGGAGCCACCAGCTGCCAGCAGTCCCGCTCCGGATCATACCTGCACACAGCCATCAGGACACGGAGAGACTGAACAAACACACCGCTAACCTGCGTCAGACTCACCAGCGCTCGGTGTCCAGCTGCGGTCATTCACTGGTCAGGAAGCACAGCAGCTGTCACTCATTTACCTGAAACTCACCTGAGTCCTCATAACTCCACTGACTCACTCCAAAGTTCAGTGTTTATCTGTCTATTAATAGCTGTTTCCACTTCCTTCTACTCACAGAATAATGTTTGTCATCTGTTATTCATCACTAATCTCCATAAATATCACAGAGGAAGTGTCACAACAGATCATTGTTATACGGTTGCAAAAGGCTTTCAGGTGTTTTCCTGTGTCTGGCGTGAAAAGATGAAAACGATGCGTGTACTGTGGTTTTTTCGAGTACGCTGGGGTCCGCATACAGTGCACACGATGCTTGTTTAGTCATCAGCACAGTACGTGTGAAGCCTGACGAAGTGTTCATGCTTTCTGAATTTTTCCCAAATGTGCATTAAACCGGATCACGAGCTGCATGCGTGTAAATAAACACAGAGCTGCGTTCCCTCTGAAACACGCAGTGCATCAGATTACCCACTTATTTAATTAAATCAGTCTTTTTCAAGCACAGAAAAAAGCCACATTACAATATCAATTTTATTTTGACTGGGCAGACACTTTGCCAAAGTAACGGTGCAAAACACATCGTCACAGATCCTTTTTGTTATTATGAGATGTGCATATTTTCAGCTCATTATGAAACCGTAACAAGACAAAATTAGCGTTCACTACAGTCTAGTTCGGGGGTCGGAAACCTTTTGGGCATGAAGTGCCATTTTTAATTTTTCTGGTTAACTAACACAGATCCCGCTGCGCACACAGAAACATTCAGGAGCTCAGAAACTTATCGTCAACGCTGCCCCGTGACTTTTATGAATCAACACTGAATCACTACATTATATTTCTCAGCAAGGAGAGGGTAAAATCAGATACAGGTCATTCACACACGCCACTTTAATCTCTCTCTTTCTCGCTCTCAAAACAGCCATATTTGACAAAAAACAAAGTCAAGTAGTTTGCATTACTGGATATAGCTGTTAGTCATTTAACATTTTTATCGTACTTTCATCTTACTTCGCTCTCTCTCAACTCTTTAAACTGATTGCCATCTTAAGGCAAAAGCTGTGATAGCGATGCGCATCAGAAACTCCAAATACACAGGAAAGATTTAACTGCCTTCATTGATTCAACGACTGATAAACACACCACTACCACAAGAGTTATCATAATCATAAAGTTACATTATCATAAAGTACATAATAATGCAATGCTAATCGACACAGCCTTTATCGCTGCTTAGAATACTATGAAATATACTGTGTAAGAAGCACATCATCTCACAGAAGGATTTATTTCAAACACTCGACTGATGTTATGAAGTGAGTTTGGAGTAAAAACATGTTATTAAATGTGGTATCTTCACGTGCTTTCAAACAACTTTCATTAACGCAGTACAATTTCATAAAATCGATGTATAATATTGATATCTTCTGCGATTTTTTTGCATAGCTTGTCAGTGAACTGTCTCGTAGTAAATGCTGCTGAAAGCACATGATGGAGATTTACTACTGATTACAGAACTGGCTTTACTGACAAGATGTGCATGACAATCACATTCGATTAATCGTGCAGCCCTAGTCAGTATGCAGTTTTCCCTACTGCTCGCGTGCCAGTGATTAACCCTCTGCGTGCCATGGGTTACGACCCCTGATCTAGATAATCAATGGGAACACCGCATGATGACTGCGGACAGCTGTGACGAGTGAAGATGAAACACACTGACACACATGGTCTCACCTCTCCACGCTGTTGTGATGGAGGCAGCCGTGCGAGCCGCCCACGGCGTAGATCATGCCGTCGATGACGCCCACGCCGATGCGGTTGCGCGGCACGCTCATGGGAGAGCAGGGCAGCCAGCAGTTGTTCATGGGGTTATAGCAGTCCAGCATGCTGGAGTCCATGTTTCCGTCCGGAGCGTTGTTCCTGCCGCCGACCGCATACAGCAGGCCGCTGATGACGCAGGCCGCCAGGCCGCTGCGGGGCACCTGCAGATC
>JAFVLL020013878.1:0-20185 GCA_021397915.2 Tor tambroides | reverse complement strand
TGCTATCCTATTTTTCTGCTAGTCATTACCTTTTAATTTGGTGAGGAAATGTTTAATGACTGCGACCAACCCAGCTGAACCACAAAAGGCTTTTGCCAACTCGGCTCTGTGAGAAACACATATAACTCACTCATGAGTATGATAACTTTAGTTTAATAAAGGATTCGTATTAGCTGCGTGTGGCTCTGAATGCTAACTAGCGAAAGGGTCAGTGGCATTAACCGTGAATGCAGCTTTGTGCAGTGACATATAGCTCATAAAGCAGAGTACAGCTAACTGGTAATAGCTTGTAATAATAGCAAACTTGCTTTCGGCGTAAATTGTGCAGTGTTGGCATAACTGAAGGGTTAGGCGGGCGAATGGTGGTGATGAATAACTCTTTATAGTGATAAGTGTAGGGATAGAGGAGCTAGCGGTAGCGCTGAATAGCACAGCTAAAGTCAGTGTGTAAGATCAGTCCCACTGTGCCGGTACAAAAGCAGGAGTCTAATGCTGGAGGGTGACTGCATAGCTGAGAGGATTAGAACGCACAGGCATTATAATGGCCTTACCAAAAGCCCTTCATAAATATGTGTGAGAGTGTGTGTGTGTGTGTGTGTGTGTGTATGCGTATTGGGGATGCATTTAGGTATTGGGTGTGACGACCTCCTGTAGGGAGGAAAAGAGGACCCTGTTCCATGTATGACCCCCCTTTTTAGACACACACACAAACACCCTTCGTCACGGCTTGCTAGTCATGAGCAATGCAGTCAGGTAATGTAAGCCTATATGGAGAAGGACTTGAGCAAACGAGCGAGATCCTTTTTTTCTCATTCTCATATCAGCCGTTTCCTCATGCATTCTCTTTCCTTCCTCTGTGATGCAGCTTGTTTTGTCATTCTTTTTCCTTTTATTTCTTTACAAACACACACGGTCTTGGGCTAGTTGTTGGTTGTGAGCTAACTGCGTGTGGATTGAGACTGAGAACTGTCATTGATTCAGTCTTACGCATACAGACCTTTGACTAAAACGGCATATGGTCTAGTCCACATTGCAGCTCATTCTCAACTGCCCATTTACACAGGAATAGCTGTGTAATTGAAGCACTTTGTTTTGTTTTTATTTTGTTTAATTTAGTTTTTGTTTCATTGTTTTGTTCCTTTTTTCATTTAATTTCATGTAAAATTAAATAAAGGTGTGGTTGCTGCCATGAACAGTTGTTCAGAAAACACCTTAAAATATTGTAATGTAAAGGAATACAGACTCTGTGATCAGAATATCTGCCTTTCCACAGCTGATATAACATCAAAATCAAAGATTAACATATTGTTCTGATTGTGGATATCAAGTTAACTTACTACTAAACGCTGAATATCTTTAAAACATTTGATGCCACTATCAAATCCAACAATTATTTCATTGTCAAAAGTGCTCATTGTATCAGGCCAATACCTGACTTTGTGTCCTTCTGGACTTTTGTGCATATAAGGAAGTTGCGCCAATTCAGCCAATCAGATTAGTGCTTGCCAAATGAAGAAAGTGCTTTCCAGTTTTGTGTGCAATATGCATCAGGCTGTCAGCGAGCAGACTGTGGGCGGCCCGTCTGAGCCTACTGATTTATAAATCAAGCCATAAACTTATCTCATGTGCTATACGTGATTGATTGCGGATCATGTCTGCTTTATGCTGCAGTAGCTGTGTGTGTCTTCACACTAACTTTCAATTCATTCTTTCCTCTGTTCAGTCTTGTTGCCTGTTTTTTGGCATTAAAAGTCATCTCACTTTATGGCCCTCCTTGGAAATGACTGTGAGTGCATGTCTGTGTGTGTGTGTGTGTGTGTGTGTGTGTGTGTGTGTGTGTCAGAGTCTGACTATGTGCATCTGTAAGTGTGTGCGTGTGTGTGTGCCTGTGTGTACCCGTCTATTTTAAGGGTCGATCTTATTCGCTTTAAGCACCGTGTGTGTGTGTCTTTGTGTGTTTCTGCAGCGGGGTCCTCAGGGAAGGCTGTCCTCTGTGCCTGAGTGAAACACGTGGGCATTTCTGGAGTGTGCAGCACTGTGTGCCTCGTTATTATTTCATCATTCATTAAATATTCAAATGGAATGATGTAACCCCAGAAGCTGAATGATGATGTCATCGGCTGCTATGTTTGAATGTGCGAGGGTTTGCAAGAGTGTGTCAGAGAAAGTGAGGGCGTAAAAACAGCAAGGGAGAGGGAAAGCTTGATGGTTTCGTACTTTGTGCAGGCAGAGTTCACTTTAGAACTTCGGCTTGTGTGATTGACGTGTGGTAAATCTTGTATGCTGACGTCAGAGCACAAGAATTGATCGGGTGTTTGTATTATTTTAACATTCTTCCATTATCAGCAGACTTCATAATGTCGTTGTAGAAGTTCTCAAAACCTGGGAGCTTAATAGGCTGCTCTGAACGATCTGTATTCTGGTATTAAAAACATTATTGATTAATCTCAAGCCTCATTAATCTAACACACAGACAGCAGTGGCGCCACTCTTCATTAATATGCGCAGTGGGTATTATATATGTGCTGATTGTCATGCATAATGTCTTTTATACATGCAGTCGTCGGGAATATTACTCAGTTTATTACCATGTCAGAGAGCCGAGCAAGAGAAAGCGAGAAATTACTTTTTATCACTGAATTGTCATTGAACTTAAGCAAATATGCATCATTTCCTTTCATGATGTGTGTGCATATGTGTGTGTGTGTGTGTGTGTGTGTTTGCACTGTAAGTTCTTTTTCTTCAGTTTGTGAGACGTTCTGTTTGTTTTTCCCACATCTGTTTTTCCAGGCTGTTCTTTGTCTGCGTGTGTTTGCTAGATGCCCCCACACACTGACAGCGTCTGCCAGCCACACACACACACACACACACACACACACACACAGTCAAGGCTCAAGTTGACGACTGGCAGGCCCGAATTGAAATATGTTATAACATTAAGCGTTTGAAGTATTTTTCTTGAGCACAACACAATCAGTGCCTATTTCTGTAAACATTTAGATCTGATGTTTCATATGGAATCTATTCACAATATTTACTGGGTTCATATTTTTCTGATGTTTTAATATGTCACTGGGATAGATTATTCCAGTTGTTTCATAACTTATTGCAGTCGGTTTTGTGAGCAGACAACCCCACATGTTAGATTAGACTTTTGAGGTCTGATAGACCTCATACAATTTCTGGTGCCTCACGGTCATTGAATTTTGCTGTTGTGAATGTACATAAACTGCACCACTGTGTGTTTTGTGTGATTTCATGTCATTGCGTGTGTCTGTGTTTGCAGGCGTCTCAACAGGAATAATCTTCAAGTTCTTCCGGAGTTGCTGTTTGTGGGCACGACCAAACTCTTCAGACTGTGAGTCCTTTATCTTTTAGCCCCTCTCTTTCCTCTCCCTGTTTTTTTTTTCTCTCCCCCCTTTCTTTCTTCTTTCTCTCCTCTTCACTATCTCTCTCGGTTCTCCTTTTGTTGCCTTTTTTAAACTGGATTTTTGTCTCTTTTCCAAAGTTTATTAATTAATGTAGCTTTTACAAATGTATTTACTTATTTTAGATACATTATATTGATTTTTCATAAATTTCTGTCGCTGCGCTGCAGTTGGATCTGGGATCTTTCACGTCTAGGATGACTTTTTAAACATTAAAATGTTGCTATTTGGTTTCCTAATGTTCTGTTTGGTCTGTAGATTAGGTTTAATACATTTTTATTAATAACAAAAGATAGTGACATTAAATTTGGAAGAAAATTATAGCATAAGCACAGCAAAATCTTGAGATCTGTCTTCCAAATCTTGCTCATTACTCCCAGACAGAAGTGTATGTGTGTGTGTGTGTGTGTGTGTGTGTGTGTGTGTGTGCGTGTGTGTGCGCGTGTGTGTGTGTGTTTATAATTGAGTTATGCAGGACATCTAGGGATCAGCAGTAAGAGAGGTTCAGACCATGAACAGACTAAATTGAGTTAAAAGGAGATACACGCTTAAACATCTGCTGCTCAGAGAGAGCGAGAGGAAGGATAGCGAGCGCTAACAGCCTTACCAGGAAAAACAACATTCTAACGGACTTTGCAGGAGGTTGATGGAGGAAATGTCTCTCTCTATGTGTGTGTGCTGCACATATCGCTCATGTTTCTGCTGTCATACAGTCACTGTTCATGTTCTGGACATGGTATGGTTGTGTGTGTGGTCTCCTAAAAATATACTGGAATCTTCAGGCTCAACTATCAGGTGTGTGTGTTTGTGACAAGTAAAATGCTGGTCTTAAAATCAAATGTTAAAGAAATAGATTAATGTGTTTACCAGAGCACTGTTTACTTGTTTTCATTTTAAAAGCATCAGATTGTGTGTGTGTGTGTGTGTGTGTGTGTGTGTGTGTGTGTGTGTGTGTGCGTGTGCGTTTGTGAAGAGGTCAAGTTGTGCCTATACTTTGTTGGGACCAAATATCCCCTCAGGGATAATGAATCCTGAAATGAGCTACACTGGTGGACCAGCCAATGGAAAATGGCTTAATAAACATCCTAAATAATGTTTTAATGAAAATGTAAAAATACAGAATGTTTGGGATACGAAATATTATTAGTTCGGTATAAAAAAACAGTGGAAGTCAATGAAAGTGTGTGTGCAGGATTTCATGATTCTTAGGGAGGATTTTTCTAGTTTGTCTGTCAGCTCAATTTCAGCAAGATGGTAGCAGGTGTGTAAGAAAAAAAAGACAATGGGGGAAAAAAGAGGAAGCACTGCTAGTGTACTTTCTGATAGAATTATTTGATTTGATGTGTTGACACACACACACACACACACACACACAGACAAACACACAGAGTGTTCTTTCCTCATTAGATTATCTCTGCTCGTCTACATCTGTGGCTAACATGTGCAGCTTTTATCTGCCTGCCTCTTTCATCACTCTGTCTATCTCGTTTTGCTTTATTTTGCTCCTTTTCCTGTTCTCTCATCCTTTCTTTCTTTTATGCTGCTTTAACATGTATTTCTTTCTTTCTTTCTTTCTTTCTTTCTTTCTTTCTCGTCTCTGTGCATCCTCTCCCTCTGCCCCTCTGATCAGGTTTGACGTTAATGTGTCTGGATGGAGTGTGTGTGATTTTTTTTTTTTTTTTGAGGGGGATGGTCTGGTAGCGGGTGACAGAACCTTCTAGAGCTTGTTTTGTTCATCTTGCCGGGTGCCCTAGTGACCCCGGCTTCTGCTGTACGTGTGTGTGCGCGTATATGTTTGTGTGTGTGTCTGTGTGAATATGAGTTATGGTTACACACATACGGCCGCTGCCACAGTAGCGGCTGAAGTATTTCTGCCTTTTGTCTCCTCAGAGGCCAGGCCTGTTTGAAAACCTTTGAATAACATTGGGTATGTTGGAAAGAACGTTCAGATAACATTTCTCACGGACAGCAGGTCGGTCACAGCTGTGTGTGTTTGGATAGAGAGAAAGTGGGAAAGAAAGAAGAAAGGGACTTAAAGAGAAAAGAGGAGGCATGAAGGCAGAGAGAGAGAAAAGATTGGTCAGATTTTTGAGAGTCCATTAAGAACTCTGTAAAAACCCAACAGTAGTTTGAAAATGAGAGTGGAACATCAATAAAAAAAAAAAACCAGATGGAGTGAGAAAAAAAACAAACAAACAGAAATAGAGAGAATGAGTTAAAATATATCTTGAAATATTTAAGGCAAGGCACCACAGGTGATAATTTTAAGAAATTACATTTAAAACAATTGTTTTGTAATTACACGTTTTCTGAAATTAAATATGCAAATGTCCTTATTAAAAAAATAAACTTTCCCCTTGTTCTTAGGAATAAAATGTTATATAAACCAGGTGAATGACATATGAACAAACCTATAAAAACCTTCATAATATAGACAGAAAAAAGGAAAAAAATAAATAATAACAAAAAAACACTAAAACTAATTTTGACGGAAATGTCCTTTAAAGACATGTGATGTAATTGAAATCTACAGATGCAAATCAATAAAGTGTAATAAAATAAATTCTCAAATGTGTATTTTGGAAGTTTTCTTTCCACTAGTCTGAAAAATAGGCCAAAATCTGGCCAAAAGTTGACCAGTGCATGACAAAACAATGGTTTTGCCTGTGATGTCTTGCCTTAATTGTAATTTTGTAGATGCTGGGGTCAGTGGGGGGAAGTTATTATTAATATTATTTTTTGTTCGCTCATAGTTGCTACGTTACTGTTGTCACGTAGCCATCATCCCTCATCCAGTAACCGTTAGTGCTGTTTCACACTGTGCAAAATTTCTGAGTGCGTTTGTGGGTGTTTCTGACCACCGAAGGAATTTCTCCCGTTGTGACGTCTGTGTGTGGCTTTTATTGAGCCTGTCATTGGTTATTAGGTCAAATCAAATGCCTTACAATGGTAATTGTGTAAGTTGTTTCTGCATACATTTCGTGAATCATAAGGACAGATAATGATCAACGTTCTTATGTCTGTGGATGAAGAGATGAAAAGTTTGGCATCACTTCTTAAAGCTGAAGTGTCTGATTTTTCTTTTAGGTTAAAGAGAGAGTTCATCTAAAAATCAGAACACAAAATAATTTATTCCAAAGAAGCAGTTTTTGTTATTTTGCACCCTGACAAAACAACATTGGCTCAACCAATGGTGTGAGTTTGGGGCGGAACTGACCAATGACAGATGAAGGGGTCCCTTTTTAAAAATAAGTTTTATATTTGTAATTCCGTTATGTTTTGCAATTATTTTTGTAATAGTAGTGCTGAAATTACAGCTTTAACCTCAGATCATAAATTGAAATAATCAGGCCTGCTTGTGTTACAGCGCTTGCAAACCAAAGCAAAACATTATTGAAATCTCTGGGAACGCTGACGTTATGTTATGAGAACAGCTTTGTGAGAAGATTAGAAACTTAAACGTGTAGAAAAAGTGAGAGGTTGAATATGTGAATATGCCAGCAGACATCTTCATATTCCTGTCATGTCTGTTAGCAGTGGCTTTGGGTTCACACACGCTTAGCTGATTTTAAATATGGCTTTGAATATGTGGTTTTCTTGAGCAATGTGCCACGAGTTTTCGGGGTGAAAAATCATAGTGGTTTTCTTGCTTAATCCGCACACCAAACGCTAGACAAGCCAAACAGTTTGCCATCTCAGAGTGTGTGTCTGCGTGTGTGTGTTTACCGAGCTCAGCGTTTCCTAGGTCACAGTGCTGTAGAGAGTTTGGCTTTTGTCTGCGGAGTGGACGCTTAACCCCAGTCCTCTCAGCTCACAAGACACACACATACAGACACACAACACACACACACTTGCTAAGCCTTGCCTGTTCACACGAGTTGGTGGGAACAGTTTTGAAATTAAAGACGGATACAACAGGGTGAAGTGTTGCCTGTCTGTTGAAGTATAGCGTTATTAGGTGCGAGTGTATATGTGTGTGTGTCTACATGCGTGTGCATGTGTGGGATTTAATTTCATTCATAATCAGAGTTTAATGAAGACAGGAAAGGAGTTTATAGCCTGTTGCCATAGTGACAATGATTCATAATGGAAAAGCCTCAAGCTTGTAGACATGTGTGTACATGTATGTCGGAGTCTGTATTTTCTTGTGTTGTTGTGTTTATGTGCATGACCTGCAATTCAGACATTTTCATGTTTTCTCTCATAAGTCATCAGAGGATTCGAAATAATTGATTTTACTCCTTGGGTTTTAAAAAACTTGCGATTTCAGTTTGCAGCTTTGAGTAGAATGAGTAAATTATCTGCTGAAGCTGACAGTTCATTACTATGCTGTCTAAATATATGCAAATGAGAATATTTAAGCAAGATGCAACAGGTTAAGCTTAAATCAGTTTCACACCATTTGCTAAATTTCTTCATAAAAATATCTGAGCAAACTCAATGGCAAGCAGTGAACATTTTGAGCAACTGTACACTGTAAATTCTAACAAGTTCAGTTTACTTAAAAAAGTTTTTCAGTTTTCTCCACACTCGAGCATCTGTAACGTCAACAATGTCTTGCAAGCAATCCCAGTGCTCTGTGTTTGGATGTAAGACTCATAAGAGTCTTCATTTTCTCCATCTGAACTGCTGAGGACACTGTGGGTTACTTTAATTTGTACGTGCGTACATTAAGTATTTTTTAACTGATCAGCGCCGTGCTTGTGAGATTAGTTCGCACCGTTCATAGTGCGAGATTCGTTCGGTAGCGCGGTTGCGTGGCTAAATGCAATGCAGAGAGACGTATACGCGACGCCCTCTTCTGGAGATGGGGCAGGAATATGCAGCTCATTTGCATTTAAAGCGATACACTCCAAATCAGCTCTGTTTTTAGACACACCCCAAAAATGACATTTTCCAGCTGTTATAATAAATGATCCGTTGGGTATTTTGGGCTGAAACTTCACAGACACATTCTGGGGACACCCTAGACCAATATTACATCTTGTAAAAAGGGGCATAATAGGTGCCCTTTAAAAGTGAAGATTACTTTATTAATTCCATTATTTTGTGTTCTGCAAACATCTTAAATGCTGTTATTCTTAACTTAAATTTAATCAGCCATTTTAAGACTTAAAAAATTACATGCAGTCGGTTTTCAAATTTTCTTCAAGTAAAGTGAATGTAGTTTTAGTAGTTCATCCAGCATGGAACACACTTAACACAAGTTTGAAATTCTACGGACCTACTGGAGCACAGTAAAAAAATACAGAGCATTTTCAGAACTGTATGCAAACAGAACAGGAAAAAAAATAAAATACAGGCCTTTACAACCCATCCATGACACTTCTTCCCTTCAACATGATTGCCTTTATTGCATCCACAATGAGGGCATGTCTTCTGGTAAAACTGTGAGCAGGCCTACATCTACTTCATTTAAGTCTGCACATCCACATCCTAAGCAGAGAAAGAAAAATAGGTACAGTGTGAATTTATTCTTTATACCAATACTGGAAATGTTCTAAAAAGCATACAGTGACCAGGGGCTGTTGAGCAAAATAAAAAAAATTAAAAAAAAGCTAGACCAGAGTGAGTTTACAGTGATCTGCGCAAACATCAAGCACAAGGAAATGTAATCAAGGTGACAAGATGACGAGATTTATAGTGTAAGAGTTATAAAACAGAACATATTTCAGAAGACATGGATTAAATCACAGAGTATAAGGGTGAATAATCATTTTTGTGTGAACTATTCCTTTAAATTCTGTTTTGTAGGCCTACTGCATGCCTTCAGAACACTTGAAATATTACACACAAGTTCCATGGACAATGTTCTCAATTATTAACATTGTAGAAGTGAATTTAGAGAACGTTTTTTACAATATGCTGTTTGTACTGCATGACACACCATTTAGAGTTTAGAGCATTATCTCCTTTGTTATGGAGGGATGGATCACATGCATCATTTACATGATTTTATCTTGATTCAAAGTGTGTAAAGTGTGTAATGCTGACAGCTTTGTGAGTTTGTGATCAGTCAACACAATTTCATCAATTTAAGGCATTTACATCAACAGTTTCACAAATCAGAATTGTTTCACAAGAGACAAATATAGTATCTACTGCAAAATTACAAAAAGTTTACCCAGAACTGTTTATAATTTTTCATAACCTGACCTATATTCTCGTGGAATAAAACAAAATAACGAGAGCAGAAACATCAATAACAATATTTACGAAGCACATCCTGTAAAATTCCTCTAGGTCATCCTCCAGGATGACTGGAAGATCCTGAAGAATTTTTTCAAAAATAAAAAAAATGTTATTCCATCAATCAAAAACCAGTGAACACTGAACAAACAACAAAACAAAATGCATAGACCTTTTTTTTGTGGGCCACTTATGCAATATAGTTAATTAAAACGTCACAACCGGCGTGACTGTAGTTTTGCACTCATAGTTGCGTTTCAATATACCGTGTCAAGTTAAAAAGAGCTATTTTAAAAGAACTGGTCTGAAGATAGTGGTCTTTTCCATCCGTTTGTACTTTGACTGGATTGCACGCTCCCGAGTTGCCTCGCTCACAAGTGCCGCGTCCAGATACAGCATATGGAAAACGCTTTTGAAAACTATTCCGTAACAATCACAACATTAAAAACGAGCTAACCGTTTAACATGTTTTGTTGACTTCTCACTGAATTTCGAATTCTATAAAAAGTCACTTGACACATAAGCATTAGTTCAAATTACATAATTACTGGTATATTCGTGCCCATCGCTAGTAAAAGTGGATAAAATATTAATAATAGACAACCAGGCAGCTAATTTTACAAATATGAAGCAGCCACTAACTAGTTTGAACAGAAATGGCTTCAAATAACTTGCAGTTTTAGTTCTTTATATGGGCTAAGAAGTTCCACAAAACAGCTTGCAATAAACAAAGTGCATAAAATCTAAAGATTATTAGGACTAGCAAGCAAAACAATTAGAAAATTAGGCTTAAATTAAAAGTTTTTACCTTGATTTTACCGAAGTAGATCCTCTCTGCAAACACGAACATGTGGGGGAGGGGAAATTATCGCTTAACATCATTTTAAGTAATTTCACTTAAATTACGTTAGTTATGTAAACTATCTGTTTTAATATTTCAGCAACAATTTAAAATTTGCAGTAATCGCAATATTTTGGTTAAAATCAAGTAAACATACTCGTATTTTTATAGCAAGGAATACTATTTGATTTTACAGTTAGAAGCAGTTAGATTTGATAGATATGTAATGTAAAATATTACTGAATATAAACTAGCCAATATAACTATGACTTTCAATTTTAATTGTCTTTTTAATTGATTAATTTAAAAAATGTCTTTGAACTATCTTAACTTTTCTTAGCAAATATTGATATATGTTAGTTAGTTAATTGACATATCATGTAATTAAAATTAATTGCCCGTCTTAATATTAACATTTTATGCATTGCAAGGAAAGAAAGCTAAGCAAATTGAAGCTAAGCAAAATCATTCTTTTTTCACATTTTGCTGTTTTCTGTCATGCAAATATAACTCAAATGTTTCAGGAAATTCTATTTTTGCCTGCAGCCTGTTTGAATAAACTGGTTCACATTCATACACGCACACACGCACTCACTTTTTTTTTTTTGTATCCAGGGACGTTTAGTAGTGTAGTAGTATATGTGCTTTTGTTTATGGCATTATGACATTAAGAATATAATAGTATTCTGGTAATACAGAATAATTTAAATGCAGTGTTATGAGTGTTTGGAGTGGCAGATAAAGCTGCATTAATAGCTATGAAACTAGAATAATTTCAGTATTACAGTGTTTGTATATAGATAGTATGTTTTGCTTACAGTTGTTTGCAGGAATTAATTTCACCCAGCTAATACAGTGTAAAGTATTCATAATCTTTTTTTAGATTTTTGCTGTGTGTGATAGAAGGGAATATCTTAAGTTTACATGGTAGGTGAAAGAACCAAAGAGGGTTTTTGGCAAACACACACACACACACACACACACACCTGAGCATTACTCAGGAGAGAGTCTCAGACAGACAGTCTCCAGGCCAGGCACTGAGCCATCCACAATTATAAGAAAAAACACCTGCGTGTGTGTGAGTATGTGGGGGATTCATGAGACACTCTTTTTTAAATCAGTTGACCACACAGTTATGGCCTTTGACCATTTCAGAACCACTTGATAAGTGATTTATGTTTGTCTAAACAGGTCAATATGTGTTTTTGACAAGTTTTTAGTTCATTGTGGATTCAGACAGTTTTCAGACTGTTTTTCTACTGAAATTTTGAACTTGCGAAAACTTTTGAAAGCCTCATTGCTGTGCAAGAATCTGTGTGTTTGGTTCATGAACAGGGTGTGTTATCTGGGCTCATCTCTAATCTTTTTCCACATTTATGTGAAATGGATTTGACAAAGTGCACTAGATTTGGGGATCACGCTGCGCAACAGCATCATCAATCTCTACTGCTTGTTTGACCTGTCAGGCCTGCACTACGCTGGGCTTATATTCCTGTCTAAACATGTACACGCACATGTACCACATGTACACGCACACACACAACTGGGTGTCAAAGATGTCCTTTTCAGATTAAGCAAGCCACTTTTCTAATTCTGTGTGTGGCCGAGTGTGTGGTTGTGTGTTTGTGTCTGAGATTGTTTATGTGCAAGCGAGTGTCTTAGTGACGGGTAACAAGAAGTGGGCAATTTCTCGTTAGCATGTAACTGAAACTCCGGCCGTATCCTAGCAACCATCCTGGCCACTCCATGGTCTTTAGTTTCACCTTCACAACACCACTGCAACTAGAACACAATATCACCGCAGATACAGAGCGGCGCACCACTGGAAGCTCTTGAATTAAATAATTAAGGCCCTGGATTAGTGTTATATCAGCTAATCTGTTACGTTTAGGGTGTCAGATATCGACTTCCTTTACAGGCAAATCAGTGTAAGGAATCAGCATTACATTTCCACTGAAAGGTGGAAAGTAGCCCAATGGAGAATTATTACTGAAAACTATTATGGAAGCCTGTAAAACTGTTTGCATCCAGTTTGTTATTAAAAGTATGAATGAGTCTTTTGAGTACATAAAAATGTGGTTGTACACAGTATACAAATTTTACAATAACTTTCAGGGGGTGGAAATTTTTAGGAATTTTTTAACAGGAAATTGTTAAACACAATCTCTTGAGGTCCATTTTGTGCAGTCCAAATTGTTTTTTGGCATCCTTAGTGCAGTTAGCCATATGTTTACTGCTTAAATAACTATTTTTTTTAATCAAAATACTAAAGTGTTGAGTTATATAATTGTGCTGTGAAAATTAGTGGTGGAGTGATAATGATAGGTATGTTTTGTCAATTGCCCATTTGATAACAGTTGTAACAGAAAGTACTTGAGCAAACTACTGTTGGCGCAACATGAAAATATCAACTTTGACTTAAGTCCAAAGTATACATCGGTTTTGACGTAGCGCTTAGCATATCCGTACAACTGAACACACTGGCTTTCAAAGCATACTCAGTTTGATAGTGTTTGTGAACACATGCACACTAGAAAGCGTCATCCCCGACCAGTGTCGGTGCTATTTCGCTCCAGTAATTATGGCCAAAAAATGACTAGTTTGACTCGTTCTGTCGTTCTGAAACAACAGCCTGGATCATTGTTTCCACTTTGTGAGCAAACTAATTAGTGATAAAAATTTAAAAAGCTCATGTGTTAGTTGAACATAGAGAGTATGCACAGTTACAAAAATCGGGCTGCCACTCATGCTGTGTTGATGACGATATTATTTCATGCGCACTGTTTGCATTAGGGATGTGCATCTCCATAACTGAGGCCGATATGATACACATCTCAATACATAGCCAACAATACGATACATTAAAGATACATATGAAGTAGCTACTGATATGATTCATCCCTATTACAATGCAGTGCGATCCAATTTTGATTTGATTCAACACAGTGTGATTCAATGCAATATGAAGCAATGGAAAAAATATGATGCTGTGCAATTCAGTATGGTACAGATACATCGCTTTTATTTCTTTGGTTCAGACAGACAGCAAATCATAAATTAACTTTCTGACTTAACGCCTCTGATGCATTGATGTAAATCGGTGAATCTTACCATCCTTAGTGTGCATATCCTAGCATACACATAAAAGCCCAACCATACTTTGGTCTTACCTTGTAATCTAACTTTTGTTGTTACTGAGAGGTTTAAAAAAAAACCTGTTGAAACAAATACAGATTTAATGCTCCACCAACCTTATGTTTTGACTTACATTGGAGGATTCAACTATTAATTAGAAGCTTCAGACCCCCCAAACCCCCCACAATTTGCAGTCAGATATTGTTGACGTGAAAGCTGTGAGTCCATTTAGTGTTTATTATGCAGCTGTATGGGGTGTGAACTCTGGAAGGTGGACTCCATCTTGGCTCCGTTTGCTCAGTCACACAGTCGTCTATTCTGAGTGAAAGCGTGGGAGTGTAATTGCTCTGAAGTGGACTCCATTTTGGCTCTGGTCACACAGTGGCACAGTAGGCCATTCTGAGGGAATAAGAGTGAGTTCAGCAGCGCTGGAGTGGAATTGTCAGCATTCTTCAGCACTGCTGTCATCTTTAACCTCTTAACAGAGCCTCTTCACTTTGAGTTCTCACACTCACAGTCACACAAACACAAACAAGTGAGCATACACAAAGAAGGACTGACACACACCAGACACAAGAGGTGTAACAAGCAAACACCGCTCAGAAATTACACATGTGAGATTGACAGGGTGACACAGAGTGAAAGTGTATATCTGTGTGGACGTGTATACGTATGTAATTCAGTAATAACAGGCTTCAGCCGCAGCTCTGTCGTTATTTAATTACTGCTTCCTCCCATCTCCGTGGCAACGTAATGTTTCCCTGATTGGTGTGTGCTTGCCGAGTCACTTCCTCACTCCCTGACCTTAAAAGTGAGAGGTGAGGCAGTGACTGCGTTTCAAAATCTAGTGAGCTGTCTACCTAAATAGCATTTGTGGACACCATAGACATACAGATGTTGTCTAGGAAGAGCATGCTAAGTATTGCGACACAGCCGGAGAAAGAGGAGACGTTGGGATGACTGAATCACGCACTTCCTATGGTCAACCAAGACTGGACACAAACACACACTCACGCCCTCTGTGGTGTTTAGTTTGTCAGGTTTTCAAGTTTGTCAAACAGCAGTGAGTAGTTTTGGTGGTGTGTGAGAATTTGTGTGTGGGTGTTTGTGGAAGTGTGTGTGCAATGTACAGTATGTGTTTTGCTGGTTTGGCCTTATTTCTTGACCAGAATCTATTTTTCATTTCTCAGAGAAAATGTTTAAATAGACTGAACCTTTTTGTTCTGGTAAATATGTCTTATTTTGCATTTTTAATCTGTGTGTTGATTGAAGACCCATCCTGAAGCCATATGAGGTCATAGCTGGATAATCATATGTAAGATAATAAATGATCAAATGAAACATGTATTAACATTCAGATTCTGTTTTGTCATCTCTTGTACTGTTACATATGAAGATGTTACATTGTAAAGTCCTCCTGGGAAATTCCTACTTGGAAGTTTGAACGTTGTAATTACAATGCGGTGTACATTCAAGTGACTTTGGTCAGAATAAAAACAACAATGGACAGTTTCGTATTTCTTTTTCTCTCTTTCAGTTCCTAGGAGACATTTAGAGCCTGTATAAACAATCGAAATGATCAAATGTAATGTAATGCTTTATCTATTGTGCCCTTCAAGTGAAGTTGAAAATATTGTAATTATAAGTTTCGAGCACATGAATGACCAAGTAAAGTTGTGTTTAAGAGGGAAACTCAGAATTCTAGTTGATACACGAGTTGTGATGTTAGAAGGGGCATGTCGATTTGAAACAATGCAGAAACACTGAAATATAAAATAGAAAATATATTTGTAATCTACAATATAGAGATCAGTGGGCGCACATTCACAGTTTTCCTTATGTAACAAAATGCTTAGTTGTGATATGTATAAATAAGTGATAGAAATGAATCATTTTCACCATTTTGAATTCAGATGTAGTTTTATTTGCATAAGCATGTTTTTTCTTAACCAGTTTTCTTGCAAACTTTATATCTGAACTTCATCTACAGCAAAATCTGTATACTGTAAATAAAATTTTTCAGCCTACATTAAGACTGAATTCCAACTTGTTTCTGCTACAGTTCTTTAATTGATTTAGAAATATGATGTTATCCATGTCTGTGTAATTCCTTTCATAAATACAATCCAATATGAGTTAAAGGCAGTATAAGATGAGGTGAAGGAGAAGGAGGTCAGAAAGGGCTCATAGGACTCTTTCATTAGAGAGTGTGTCATGTTTATGGGTCAGACTTGCCCAGTCTGAATAGATCACGTCTAAGCGGCATTGTGTGCGAAACATATAGAATGTTGTTGAGCTTTTTGTCCCTCTACAGCACCCATAATCACCACCCATTCTGATACACTAAGATCTGAGTTCTCACAGAGTTTTATTCCCAGAAGAATGTCTCTGCCACCCTGTGTGTGTGTGTGTGTGTGTGTATATATATATATATATATATATATATATGTGTGTATGTGTGTGTGTGTGTGTGTGTGTGTGTGCGTGTGTGTCTTGGATGCTGCACAAATCAGGATCTGTTTGAAAGGGTTGAGTCTTTGAATGAAAGCTTAGTGGTGTTCTCTGGCTTACACAGTTGATCCTGCTCAGTGTATGCCCTCTAATCGGCTTTTGCTAATGTGAATTCTCTAACAATCACCCTCACTCTTTTTCTCCTTTCTCTCTATGTGTCTTAACCCTTCTCTTTCAAACACTAACAACCATCACGTCTTTTCTTTTACTTGGTAAATCACTCCGTTGTTTTAGCCAATTAATTGCTGACATAAGGGCAGCAGGGTGTGAAAGTTGTCTCTTTCTCTCTTTCTGTGTGTGGGTGTTGATTTTGTCTGTATACAAAATTTTATCAGGTTGGGTCTGGTCACAAACACAAGACCTCCATATGTTCCTTTAAAGAGATCCTCCTTTGAGTGTGTGTGTGTGTGTGTGTGTGTGTGTTAAGTTGTAAATTCCTGCGTTTAGCCAGTGTGTTTAAAGTGTCCAGAGGTTAAGTGAGCAAAGGTGAGATGTCCCCAGGGTCAGTGGTGAAAGTTGTATGGCGGCTTAACACTAAACACCTGGGCTTAGCCCTGACTGATAAGGACCACACCTTGTGTGTCTCATTAAAAGATGAAAAAGAAATGAATATTACTTTTGTAAAATGTTTTAAGTGATGTACACTTAAAACGCTGCATGTAAAAAGCTGCATTCTACATGGAGCAGGTCCCCACCATGCATTTTGAAATCACATTACCAGCCATCAACTGGGTATTGAAATTCATGCATGTGTAAAGTTACTAGTTTTTGTAAGTTAATAACAATAGCATATAACCTTATCACTGAGTGCTTCCGTATATTGGCCTATTCACACCAAGTGTGTCAAAAATACAAAACGAATTGCTCACAAAAGGACTATTCTCACGAATATTCATAGGTTTAAATGATAACCCAGTTCAGTCCCGTACAACAGATAAAACGACCAAATTAACTCCAGTACACCAACTTTTAGCTTAGACTGTGGGCATGAAAATTTTGTTAATGCATTTAGCTAATTTATAACAGTTTAATTCTACATTGTGTGATTTTGGCTCTTGTGATCCTGATTATTAAAAGAGTTCTTAATTAATTTATGAAGTAAAACTTCTGAGATGAGAAGCTTCCTGCAGTTTTTGCTGAAATCTTTGGTAAATGTGTGAGATCAAGCAATAAAGTGCAGAGGAATGCTGTTTAATTAGGGAAATATTGTTTAATTATTGCAATAAGTTCGGTTCAAACAATGCATGAAAAATTGGAAAGGGGTTTAATTACACAATGTTCTTGATGTGTGAATGAGAAAAAAAGAAATTCCCATAACAAGCTGTTGCAGACAAATCATAAAGCTTTAACAATTGCGAGTTCATTTGGCTTCTCGGAGGAGCTTATCATCTCATCACATTCTCATAAAAATGCTTCATGAGAAAGGCTTACTTTTTACATTTCTTGGAACACCTGTGCAGCTCACTCCTGAATTTTTTCTTAGAGCTTTTAAATCAAAGGCAAAATGAGTCATTTACTAAGTCATGTCTCATGGCCCCCCACTCTGGGCCCTGCATAAGTATGGTGAGGCATTATATCATCATATAACAGCATCATAATGGCCACCTAAAGAGAGAGCGAGTAGGAGGACAGAGATTGTTTTGAAGGGATATTACCAAATATTTCCTGAAGACCACCCATATCCTGAAAAGCTGATCCTCTTCTTAGTCTCTGGGGCACTAAACCTGCCCATTTATGATCAGGCACGGTGGGAGGCAGACATGTACGGTGACACTTGATTATGTGTCTGTCAGCTCTCTTGCTGGCTTCCTGGGTGTCTGTTTGTGTGTGTGTGTGTGTGTGTGTGTAACAGTAGCTTAAGGGATGATGTAAGCGGGTTTCCTAATTGCAGGGTGATACAAGGGTGTGTCAGATCTCACTGCCTCAGGGAGCACTAAATGTGTGTGTGTGTGTGTGTGTGTGTGTGTGTGTGTGTCCTCAGGTAATAGAACAATATAAAGTCTCTCTGGTATGTCTTTCTGCGGCTGTTTGCTTGGATACCGGATAAACGTGGCTTTTTTGTTGTTTCCACATCCTTTCACTCCTCAAATAACCACTATAGAACTGCTGCAACACCTGATGAAAATGAGATGCCTCAATTTAACAAGGCAAAAGAGAACAAGGCAGATTTAAATTGACCTTTTCTCCTTTGGGGTCTGAGGATGGGGATTGTAATTAGAGTTTTTGGAAAATTCACCTTTTTAAACTCGAGCTGCTGACTGTATTAAAGGCTTAGCTTTAGGGAAAAGTGATATATCTGGCACTCACTTTGACTTTTAGAAATTTGTATAACTCTGTTTCAACAGTGTGTGGTCTTTCTAGCTTTTCACAGGCAGGTTTTCTAATATAAAAACATTAGCTTGGCACATTAAATTAATAATTAAAGTCAAAACCAAAAATAAAGAACAAATGAGTTGTTTCAGTTTTTTATATTTTATATCTTTTTAACACTATCCTTTTAAAAATATATTTTTATTTATCTCTTATTGAAATATAGCATATATGAAACCTAAAAAGAGAGTACACTGAAAAAAATGTTAGTATATTCCACAATTAATTACAAAGGAATGGTAAAATATTTAATTAAACATGAAATTTTAAAGTAGAATAACTGAAATAGTATTTTCTTGTAAAATGTGCTCCAAAAATCTTTGAAAAATCACTTTTTCACAGTGTAGTTCTTGCATGTGTGTTGTACTTTGCTATTGTTTTTCCCAAACTTTGTCACCAAAAATTAGTTATAGTATGTCCTTTAGAGGACATTTACTTTGAATTAAATAAATAACTGAATTCCATTTTAATTTATCTATATATTTTTTTCATTCTAAAAATGCTATTTTTAATTTTTTATGAATTCATTTAGGGTTTGAGTTAGTCAATATAATTAGCTTTACATAAAAACAGCCTTTGTCCTCATTTAGATATAAGTGTGTGTGTGTGTGTGTGTGTGTTTGTGTGTGTAATTGCAGGAATGTGCATTTGAAAGGAGGGGAGGAGTAGAGAGGTGGAGAATGACACCACTCTACCTGTTGAAACAAAACACAAATGTAATAAGGGCTCTCCTGACTTTTGTCTTGTGTGTGTGTGTGTGTGTGTGTGTGTGTGTGTGGTGGGGGTTAACAGGAAAGGTTCAAAAGTTCACTTAAAATAGGTTACTGCATGTTTTTATGATTCATTGCATTGTTATGCCTCTGCGGTGTTTGCACACAAACACACATCCGCACACATTCCCATGTAATAAACAATTTCAAATGACTCAAACAGCTTCAAATGACTGTGAAGAATAAATGATGTTTCATTGGTACAATGCTATACAAAAATGACATCTGATGTTCATTTTTATGTTATCTTCTTTGAGGAGGTTGAGAGGTTGATGGGCAGGGAAAGGGGCGATGAGAGGAGGTGTAGTAGTTTGAGGGGGTGGCAGCGGTAAACGAGTGTGACTGCAGTGAGAGTGACGTGCTAAGCAGAGGGGTGGAGACGCTTGTCTTTTCAGAATGAGGGGAATCACCATGGCAGCAATTAAAAGCCTGAGGCTCCCCGCGCTGGGTCAGTGTGCTCAGGGAGATGAAAGTGTGTTTGTGCATGCATGTATGTGTGTGTCAGAGAGTGTGTGAGCTCCCCAAAAGCCGTTACACAGCAGGGGAGAGAGAAATGAACTAATGAACTTTTAGAGGAGCAAATCTTTGAGAGAAGGACAAGTGTCAACCGCAGAGTGGTAATGAACTGATTAAACTGAACTGTGATAGTTATGATCAAGAATACATGAGAATACATCAGTTGTTACCATATGGAATTAATGATTAAAGACAACATAGGATGGCATTCACAAGTGCATTTAAAGGGATCATCCACTTCAAAATGAAAATTCTGTCATTATTTACTTAACTTCATGTCTCATAGTGACCCATTCATAGTGAGGTTATAAGTGTCAAGCTCAGAAAAGGTGGGGAAGAACATATAAAAACAGGTGTGTGTGTGTGTGTGTGTGTGTGTGTGTGTGTGTGTGTGTGTGTGTGTGTGTGTGTGTGTGTGTGTCTCT
>JAFVLL020013877.1:0-45069 GCA_021397915.2 Tor tambroides | reverse complement strand
GTAAATAGCCTAATTAATGACAGAATTTACATTTTTGGGTGAAATATGTTCTAATGTGGTTATAATTGGTCATTGTTCTGTTTTATAAACATTTTCAATATTTTAAAGATTTATTGTTTTGAAAAATGATGTTTATACAGTCTACTTTAAGTCCTTTTGTTAATATTTATACCTCTGTGATTATGGTATCTTTCCTTAATTATCTGAAATGTCTGCTAGCAAATACCATAGCATATCTGTTTATAATGATGCTGAGCACGGAACGTCCTGAATGCTTTCATTCATATTTCGCTGTATATCCTATGCTTTTATTAATAATTTGGGTGTATCCCAGATAGCAAGAACCTTTGTGCCAAATGTGGCCGATAGCTGGCACATATGGTTTAGATATGGCATGGCTGAACAGATATGGGCCAGATTGTTACCATATATGTTTTGCCATAAGTTTAGAATTCGCGGGAAATGCTTGCTTGGTTCACTGCTCCTTTTGAGGTATATGGTCCAGATAACAACAAACGCATAAGAACCGAGTAAGGTTTAGCTACGGCTGACATTGGTAAACATCGACTTCTGGCTAACATTTGGATTGCATTTGGAAAACACATCAAGTTGGCGGATGTCCGGCAGGCCACATCTCGGTTGCTACGACTACCGCGCCAATTTGACCGAAAGGCGGCTTCTTCCCTCACGGATTTTCCGTGCATCAGGTAAGTGATATTTTGGCATTTTTAAGTCATTTTATTTAAGTATTCATCATTATGTGTCAGTAGTGGTAGTTATTAAATGTTTAGTTATTTGTTTAATCTAGAAAAGCGTCGAGTTAGATAATTTTACTTTGCTGAATGTGGTGTTTGCGTAGCCCTCCGACAATTTCCAATAATCACGCAATTCGGGTTAATGCAAAATTACTTATTTTAGACAGAGATTGATTTGCGAAAACGTTTACAAAGCATTTTGTCACGTTTCAGTGTTTTTCACTGCTCTGTGGTAACGTTATGGTAAAACACAGGCTGTCCTGACCTAACGTAAACGATAACGGTCGAATCCATTAGAAAAATTATTTTATAATTCTAAAAATGGCATATTTGTAACTAGTTGTCCCGATTTCAAAATATTTCCCGTTTGTTTTTAACCATTAACGTTAACGTTAGGTCAGCAGTTTTCAAATACCTAATGTAAGAGCCTGTAATAATACGGTTTGACCAGTGTGGCGCTGCTTGTAGTGCAAGACTGTAATTCGGCGCTCCTGGATGCAATTCAAAAGAAGAAGAGACACAGCGCTTATCACACATCATACATATCTATGGGTCTTATGACAGTCGGAGCGTGGGAGCGGCGATTATATGTAAATATGTGCTGCAATATTAGACATTCTGATTGTATTTTTAGCACATTACCAATTCCAAACCACATCAATCTTTATAACTACTATACTGATAAACAGGCAAACCAAAATTTATTCAGACACCTTCAACATTTCTCACATTATCACAGTTTCTCTATAGTTTAGAAAATGGTAATAAAATATGACAAGAACAAGGAAGTTAAACTGTCATAAATTCATCTTGATAATGCCATCCTTCTGTTAGACTGTCTCACAAATGAATTAGTTTGAATAGCTGTCAGCTGTTAAATTTAAGTACACAATTAGATAATACCAATTTAGGTCAACTAATTACCAAGCAATGCTTCATTTTGTTCAGTCTGTGGTAAAAAGAATAAACACTTAAACAAAACTTGGTCAGGTCAAAGTGTCTGAATATTTTTTTGGTCCTAGTTTTTATCAGTTTTACTGGTAGTCCACTGTATGAAGAATTTTTGGGTATAATATCTCAGAGTTTACTTTATTTTGCTATCCTCACTTACATAAATTAACTATAGTGTCCTGCACTCAATAGTAAAAAAAAAAAAAATCTAATTATATCTGGTGTCTGAACAATTTTTGGTTTGACTGTAGTTCAGTTTCAGAGATTATAACCCTTATATCATTAACCAATAGACAATTTAATAGCCATATAGTCAACAATACTGTCTGTACTTTTAAAGGTATACTGAAAATTCTCTCTCAATTACTCACCACCATGCCTAAATGAAATTAAGTATTACAGCCTAATTCATGTCAAATTCCTGTAGAGTGAAGTATTAACATACTAATCAAATAGATTCAAAGCTTTACTGGCATGATTGTCACTTATAACAAAACAAATATGGTACTGTACTTCAAATTTAAAACAGATAATACAGAATACTAACTGGGTAAAGAGATTAATGGAATGAAGTAGAAAGTCATAACATTAAATGTTCTAGAAATATCATACAAGGAAACATTAGTAGAATGGTTTAAAAGACTTTGGTGAAATGAATAAAACAGTTTTGTATAAGTGCTTTTTACATGTATTAACTACAAATTATAATAATTATATATGATATATTATAATAAATGATGTAATATGAGAGCTGTGTGGCTAATGTCTTAATGCCGTGTTGTATTAGTCATGCTTAATTAAAAATAAATAGTACACTTTAATAATATTATTAATATATAATAATATTACTATTAAATTATTAATTGTATAATTTATAATTTAATTAAATTTATTATGAAATTACTGTCCCTTCTCGGTCAATTAATTATTCCTGTGATTTTTACAAATAATGTTTTATATTTTAACTTAAAATTAAAGCTGTGCATTTATTATTACCTGAAATTATGTCTGATATCAGTATGTGCTTTTAACACCCTTCTCTTTTTTTCCAACTAATTTTTTTTGTTTGTTTGTTTTTCCAACAGATTTGTTTGGTGAGACTTTTCCCTTCAAATTATCATCATGGACATTGGAAACAAATATAAACAAAATAACCTAAGAAGGAGGGCTGTTAAGAGAGTAAATGACTTATTTGACTCCCTTGATTGCACTCAAAATAGTGTGGAATTGCACTCAGACCATTTAGATGTAATGAATATGTCAGATTCTGAGCAGCCATGTGCAGAGGACTTTTCAGATGTGGTTTCTGATGATGAGCAAGCAGATGACGGGAATTTGGTGAGTGATGGCTTGGTTTCTTCTCTGGCAGGCTGGGCTGTTAATTTTGGAATTTCTCTGATTGCATTGTCAGCCCTTCTGACCATACTTAGGGTCCATCTCCCTTTCCTTCCTAAAGATGGTAGAACTCTGCTTAGAACTAAAACCTCTTACAAGACACAGACGATAGCTGGTGGAGATTTCCATTACTTTGGTATTCTGAATTCACTAATGACAGTACTTGAAAACCTGTGGTGCAAATTTCCTGACCGACACACTTTTAAACTGCAGTTAAATTTTGATGGCATTCCACTGTTTAATAGCACCTCGGTACAGCTTTGGCCAATACTTGGCATTCTTCAAGACTGTAAAGTAAAGAGGCCCTTTGTGATTGGACTGTTTTGTGGTAGCTCTAAACCGAAATCTTTGAATGAATATTTGAAAGATCTTGTAAGTGAATTGAAAATGCTGAGCAGTGGTTTTGGCTTTAAAGGCAAACAGTTCTTTGTAAAAGTTACTTCTGTCGTATGTGATGCTCCTGCCAGGGCTTTTATCAAAGCCATCAAGAGTCACACTGGCCACTCTGCCTGTGGCAAATGTACTCAAACTGGCTTGTATCTCAAGCACCGAATGACCTTTCCTGAAATGAACGCCCCACTTAGGACAGACCTCTCTTTCCGACAGATGCTAGATGAAGACCATCATGTTGCAACATCTCCTCTAATAGAAACAAACATTGACATGGTTGGTGGTTTTCCGCATGACTACATGCACCTGGTTTGTCTTGGGGTGATGCGGAGACTTTTAGATCTTTGGCTGAGTTCAGGGCCGCTCTGCGTTCGTGTATCTTCCCGGCTGTGTCACGTAATCTCAGATTCTCTTGAAGGGTTGAGATTTTACATTCCTTCTGACTTTGCACGTAAACCAAGACCACTAGCCCATAGACTGAGGTGGAAAGCTACAGAACTCAGGCAGTTCTTGTTATACACTAGTCCAGTGGTCCTTTGTAATGTACTGGCCTCACCAGTGTACAGTCATTTTATGCTTTTATCAGTTGCAATTCATATTCTTCTCAGTCGGAAATTCTGCTTTCTGTTGAACGACTTTGCTCACACATGTCTAGTGTCTTTTGTTGAACATTTCGGTGTGTTATATCGGCAGGAATTTGTGTGTTACAATGCGCATGGATTAGTGCACCTCTCTGAGGATGTGAAGCTACATGGGAATTTAGATGAGTTTTCTGCTTTTCCATTTGAAAATTATCTGGGCTCTCTTAAAAAACTTGTGAGAAGACCTTGCAATCCTTTGGCCCAAGTCATTCGCAGATTATCACAAATAAATGCCCAGGACAAAATAGTACAGGAGAGCATGAATAGCCTCAGACGTGAACACAACGATGGCCCTGTTCCACTGATTTTTACAAAATCAGTTCAGCAGTTTAATGAGCTCGTTCTTGGTGGTTTAGTCATCAAAACAACAGATGGAGACAATTGTGTGAAAATACAGAATTGTGTTGCCATTGTTGTGAACATTATTTTGAGTGGAGGAAAGACATTTTTGGTATACAAGGAGTATAGACATAGAAGCTCTTTTTTTGACTATCCAATGAATTCATGTGACTTGGGAATTTTTGTTGTGAGGGAACTCTCTGAGGACTTGCACATCTCAGAGTTTGATGGCAATATTGAGAAGTATGTTAGGTTGCCTCTCCGAGAAGGTTTTGTTGTTTTACCATTACTACACACTGCACAGACTGCAGAAGATTAGATGTGGAGTATGTGGCGATAAACTGGTAGACACTCTGATGTTGGTAAGTATGTTTCCAAATGATGTTTTTATTTATTTCCACAGTGCCAGTTCATTCAAGTGTCCATCCAATAAAACCTGTTGTTATTTCAAGAAAAGGTGCAGTAGTTTGGAGGACATATTCAAGAAAAAAAAGTAAGTGCAAACTGTGCAAAACGTTTTTACTTTGTGCACAATGTGTTGTCTAATATCAAAATTGTTGTTTTAACTGTAGCTGACATTGTCACTCACTCAAACAATTTTGCTGTACAAAAATAAATACAAAACCATGTGCTAACTAAAAGAAATGCAAGCTGTTTTAGTACAAGTACAACTCATGTCTCTGTGGTGATGTGACAACTTTACCAGTTAACAACTGGCTGTTTTATTTAGAAGGCAGGACTTATTTGACCATATTTTGTGCTGCACTTTCTCCCATTCAAAGTAAGGTGAGTAGACGTCTTTGTAGTCTTTTGGTTATAGTAATTCATCCAAAAGTTTTGTACTTAACCATGTCATTCCAAACTAGTTATGTGCGCAGTAGCTAATTTCATTAATGTTTAAATGGAAAGTTTGTAACAAGTTTACTAATACTAGTCTACTAAACAGTCCTTATAAAAGGTGTATTTAAAATACATAGTTTATGGTCATAATCTTAAACAAATGTGTTACTGAAAAAGAGTAGGATTAGGAGTTGCGACACGCTTTGATCTCGCCGGCGCGTGGTCACGTGATTCATGAAGCTCTCAATAGTTCCAAACAACTCCATGCTGTCAATATGTTTGAATGTGTTTAAGTAGGACAGACAGCAGTTTCACTATATTTGCAGCAATTTCTAGTGATTATTAACACATCATGTGCATTGATTGTGTATTGATAACTATGCTGACTACGTTTTACAATCACATTTTATTCTGGGGAGTGATGAAGAGACAGCATTAATATTTTTTCTAATATGCTTATTATTTATATTACAATTAGCGTAGTATTTAGGGTTAAAATAGAGAAAATGTTTTTAAATAAAGTGTTTTAAATAACCACTAAATGCCCGTATGGCTGTTTAATAAATATAGCCTACATATATTTAGCTCTACTCTAGTTGCTGTAAAGAGTAGGGCTGGGTATCATTCAAAAATTTTCAATACCGATACCTTGAGTTCGATAGCGGTTCCTGAACGATACTTTTTTCGATACCAATTTTATGAAATCAGTTTTAACAAGATTACATTATCTCAAAAAATTTTTGGTTTTATTTTTTTCAGCTTGTTGACATTGATACAGACTCAAAGACTCATCTCCTGAGCCACTGCACAAAGGAACAAAATATATCCAACACAATAAATCAGTGCAAATAATTTTAATAAATTTCAGTTTACACTAGTGCGTGTTCGTTTTAAAACGCATAGCTCAGACAGAATCTTCATTTCTATTCATTTATTCTAGGTTGTTAAAGACTTCAAGAAATTGAAAATCTTTATCCACTTTCATAAGTGGGTGTTTTATTTTCTTTCACCATACGTTTTATTGTTATTAAATTCTGTGTTGTAGTATGTCTAATTATTTGAATGCATAAAAACTAAGTTTATTCAAATTTATTCTTAAAATAGCCTTATGAAATGTTTTATTTTTCCTCAGAAATTCTGTGTTCTGTATCTGGTTTTCAAATGAAGGCATAAAACATTAATTTCATTTATCTTTTAAATTATTGAAAATCAAACTTTATTTATTTTGGCAAACAATGTTACTATTAAAATTAAAACATGGAAGAAATGTTGTGTGATCATTACTTTAAAAAAATATAAAGTTTTAATAATTTTAATAGTAGCCTAGTAGTAGCAGTACGTACACTGCTGAACAATATTAATATATTTCTGCCGCAGTGTCTTCAAGTTAAACCGAACTTTTATTTTGACGGGTTGCCGTGAATACCTTTACAGTTCTGTGTGTGTATGATATGACGCTAGTTTTACTCAAATCAAACGGTAAAATGCTCATGGAGTGACTCTCAGAGCAGTTCTGGAGATGTTGTTCATGTGTTTATGACCTCATTTAGACGGCAGACGCTGAAATCACCGCGAGCGTCACGCACAACACAACCGCGCGATACAGAGAGCAAACTGCTCCGTACGCTTTCGAATCGCTCTCGCGAATGTCGAACACTGATCGATCAGCGCCGTGTCGCTTCTAGTCAAACACACCGAGTGCTGCAGGCTTATAGCCTCACTGACGTTGATGAGATTAACCCCTTAGGTATCGAAATTTGGTACCGAACGACAATTTTTTTCGATAATCAGTGGTATCGAGGCAATTCGGTCGGTGCCTAAAAAGTATCGAACTCGATACCCAGCCCTAGTAAAGAGTTTTACTGGTCATAATAGCTTGCTTATTTATTTTTTTATTTAGTCTTCACTGAAACTTATTAAACTTCCTACAGGGAGAGAAAGATTGCAGAAGTCAAGCTTTATTGTCATTCTACTACATGTGTGGACATATAGTGGAACGAGATGTCGTGTCTCGCAGGACCACGGTGCTACTTACTAGTTAAACATAGATATAAACATACATACAGAAATAGAAGTATAAGAAAAACAGTTACAGACTTACACAAGAGTTAAACATCTGACTATACATATACTATAAATAAATTATAAATAGTTGACTATACACACACAAACAGAGACTGTACAAAAACTTCACAAATACTGTACATGAAACTGTGCAAAGGAGATATATTGTACAAAGACTAAAAACTTGAAAAATATGACAACTAGCATCTGGTTATTATCGCAATAAAGGTGTTTCTCACGTTATCTAACTACAAACATAGCATAACTGCCTATTATTTAAAAATAAACATTAACTATAATGTGTTTCAAAATTACATCTACTGGCCAGATTTCTAAGAGGTAAACTATTGTATTAAAATGCCAAAAACTGCTGTAATTTTCTCAACTTTCTTGCGAGTTTCCTTGAGAAGCACTGATGGGCTGCAATGCTGGGATTGGTTGTTTGGAACTATTGGCTGCTCCATGACACGCTTTACTTCCGCATTCCTCAGTTCCTACGGAAGCCTATGGGAGTGTCGCAACTTTGTTTCTCAATGGCTCTGGATTTACCTTAACTCGTCTGGAAAATCCCTATTACAAATCTGAATGGGAGCTCAAATGAAGCTATTTGGAAGAATATTAATAACATGTTTGGTTTTGAAACTCATGTTCTTTTTTCTTCTTTTTTATTGTGTGTGTGTGTGTGTGTGTGTGTTCTTTAGGCATGTTTCATATTGTTTCATTTGTGGAGACTAATGAGGTGGAAGTGGTGCCTAGTAGCTGGGTACATGATGAGCAGTGTGTCTGGCCAAATCTGAAAGGAGAGAGCCTCACGAAGGCAGTGAAACTGGCAATGAAACCCAGAAAAGACTGGAAAAAATTTACAGTTAAACTTCTCTACACAACAGGTACTGTAATTCTTACATGTTTAACACCAACAAATGTATGTGTTGCATAATATTTAAAGGGGTCATGAACTGCTTTTTTAAAAAAACAAAAAAAAAAAAAAAAAAAAAGGTATTATGCTCTCCGATGTCCATTTACAATGTTAGCAAGCAGGCATGTGACTAAGCTGCGATAATTGCTGAAGCTTTTATCACAGTGCACAGTATTATCACAATATTGAAATAAGTTGCAAAAAGTGTTGTCATAATACAGTATAACAGTTTTAATAACGTTTTCCTTGTAATAAAAAGAACATTATACATATTTTGTGTATTTATTGTATTTTAAAGTAAACAAATGCTTCAAACAGATTAAAGAAGAAAAGAATCATAAGAAACAATATAACATTTTACCGTAAGATCTCATAGTTAACCTTAATTACTGCATTAATATTAACAATGAGCAATAGCTACATTTGTTACAGAAGAGATTGCTTTTTGTTAGAAAATACAACTGTTAGTTCATATTAGCTCGTGTCCGTTAAATCGGGTTTCCAACCACATTCCTGGAGACCCCCCAACACTGCATGTTTTCCATGTCTCTTTAATCAAACACACCTGATTCTAGGGGTGCAACGGATCGTAGATGATCCGTGATCAGTACGGACCAGTCCCCACGGTTCGGCACGCATGTGATTCGTGGATTAACTGTTACGTTCAACCATCATAGAGTGAATGTTTATCATTTGCACGTGTTTTGTCTTGCCAATTTACACATTCAAGCAATATCAGACCGTTTAGATGAAGGAGAAACGGGACTCGCGCACTGTTTTTTGTGCTCAGCCGCTGCTGCACACACTGAAGCGCATGCAGAGAGAGAGAGAGAGAGGCACGATTTGGATACATACACACAAAGTTATGTTAAAATACCCGTTTTGGCAAGTATTCTGGTAAACACAGTCTATCTTAAGTTAACGTATACAGCTGAGAAGGAAACCGGATGTTAGTATTATTCCGTGCATTTAGTCTTAAAGAGACAGCAGCCTATAATATCTGCTTCTGTCTGCTAATTAAACAACACCACAGCTTTAACAAAGATTAATCTGTATTTAACTTATGCAGTAAGCATTATTGTGTTTTACAATTAATTTTTACATTTCTGCACCTGAATACTACTGTTACTGTATTTATAATTTTATGTTGTAGGCTGTTCATCTATGCTTGTAATTTGTGTAATTTTTCTTGTTTTATTACGGACTTTAGTAGTTAAGCTAGTAGTTTCTGCTGGGGTATAGAAGTACTCAAAGTAAGCTTTTAGTAATTAATGAAAAGCAAACTTTTTTTGCTGATCCGAAAAATGATCCGATCCGTGACTCAAAATCCGTAGTATGATCCGAACTGAGTTTTGTGATCCGTTGCACCACTACCTGATTCAGATCATCAGCTCATTAGTAGAGACTCCAAGACCAGGGTCCGTATTTATCAAGCTTCTCAAAGTGCCATTTTTAGAAATTTACTCCTACTTTCAAATTTAAGTATAAAAGCAAGTTAGCAAATTTATTAAAGCTTAGAATCACTCTTAGGCTAATGATACACAGGGAAACTTTTTGAGCAATGTTGCTGCCAACGGGCAACCAGGTGAGACACAGGGCCCATGACCGATCTAAAGATTACACTAGGCTCCTATCTTTAGCGATGCAGCGTGGAAAGCCACTTCTGGGACGCTTCAGAAATATGCTGTGGCTGGTATAAACAAGCATTGACCAGTGTGACCGTGATCAACTCCGGTGGCTGTTTTGGAGCCGTAACGCGCTGCAGATGTGTGCAGTCAGTGTATTCATCATACAGCTTCACTGATTATAACGGGAGTGTTTTTTAAAGTACATAATACTTGCGCTAGACTGAAGTCAGTTATGTTCTTCAGTAATGTAAATTTTCTTTGCTCGTTTTCTGTAGCTGCTTTTTGAATAACTGAGGAAATCATAATTAGTAACTTACAATGTTTCCATTAAATTATTATCATGTTAAATGCAAATTAAGTCATTAAAAACATTAGGCTGATTTTGGCCTTATGCAGGAGTTGGTTCACTTACTGGCAATGAATCTAAGTGAGTAAATAATTAAATAAATTAGCACGATAATGTCGTTTATCAGCGATCTCACAGGCTGATTTTGATTTCTCAGTTCATGACCGCTTTAATGTCTTACTATAAATTTTATTATAAATCTTATCACTTAAGCCAGGCTCACACTATAGTATGCATGCGTCTTACCAAATCCTTGGTTCTTAGAAATTTGGAACTGGTTCTGAAATAAAACTGTTCTCAATACCTAACCCTATTTGTTGGATAGAGGAAATTGCTTGTGGAAGTTTGGCAGTGACGTCTTGTAGTGTGTGATTTGTCACAGCTTCCAATCCTGCAGTGTGTGCTTGTTTGAGATTTAATAAAAGAAAATCATTAAAGATTATCCTAAGATTATCCTAATGTACATGCTGCAACCAGATGTCATAGTTGGTTTGGATTTAAGAACTCCCTCCCTAGCTTTAGTCTCTTGTGTGTTTTAGACAACTATGAAGATGCTAGAAAGAAACTCCCTGAAGCAGAAGTCTTCTCGGATATTCAGTCCGATGCAGAAGGTGGTGTTAAAAAACCTAGACGAATAATGTAAGTATTTATTTATTTTTTTCTTCTTTTTTTCCAAGTTCATTTCAAACATGGGATGTCCCGAGCCAGTCTATGGAAGAAAAATAATGACAAATGTCTTTGGAAAAGAAAAAAAAAAGCATGTTGAATTGCACTAACTGAAAAAAATAATGCACTCCATTAACAGTGCTTGCATTTTAATGCCTTGTATTTTTTAGGGCTTGCATTTTAAGCTGCTATTTAAATTCAAAACATTTCACACAGATTTTCATAATTAAAGGGTTAGTTCCCCCAAAAATGAAAATTAGGCTGTTTTACTCACCTTCGAATCATCCTAGGTGTATGTGACTTTCTTCTTTCAGACGAATCCAATCATAGTTATATTAAAAATTGTCCAGACCCCTCCAAGCCTTTCCTTGAGACTAAATGGGTGTGTGCTGTTTACAGTTCGGAAGACGTTAAATAAAGTATGTGCATCTGTAATAAAACGCCCTCACAAAGCGACTCGTACCGTATGGTAGCACTTTATTTTACAGTACGTGTGCTTCCCTGGTACATACATGGTAAATATCTTGTACCTACAGGCAAGTGAGTGAAGTGCTAAAAATGAAGTGCTACCTTTTGTTTTATATTTACGATTTAGTTTTAATCCAAATGATGCATGTGCAGAGCAAACAGCAAAGATCACGAAGTGTGCTCTCTCTCTCTCTCCTTACCGTTAAGTAATTTGTGCATTGGGTCACTCACTTTTTTTTGACACATGTGGTATTGGTGTTTGGTATCAGAGCATTTTTATGAGTACGAGTACAGGAGAGCAGTATCGGTGCATCCCTATTATAAACCCTTGAACTTGGCAAATAGGACAATGCACACAGCTGTATAATGCCATTAGCCCATTTCGTGTCATGTTTTTTCTGCCGCCACAGAGGATGTGCTAAATTGGACATTAGGCCTTGATATTAGAGGTACTACCATAAGAAAAGCCAAATTTTAGCAAGTATATCTCTGTGAATTCATGTGCATCCATGGTCTTGCTTTATTCATAGTAAGACGGCAGTGATGCACAAAGGGAAGTAGGTTATATAAAACTAAAAATTGTAATGCATGAGCATGCAAAAAATTCCCATGTGCATGTGAGTAGTTTCTCAAGGATGCAAAAGAAGTTTCTTGTGTTCATGCAAAAGTCTGTATTTTTTATTATTATTTTTTATTTTATTTTAGGGGCTCTGTATGTTGTCAGAAAATCAATTAAAAAAAAACTGAAAAATAAATATATTTACAGATGACTGTATTATATACCAAATTTAAAGCTGAAAATAATGCTGTATGAACCATTTTTGTTAAATATGGTGCAAAAATCTACTGAGAGGTTTGGAAATTTGAGTCTAGAAAAGTATGGAATTTTGAAATGGAAAATGTGTAGGAACCCTGTAATATCGATGTATAATATCGATTATATCGTCTGCGATTTTTATTTATTTCTTTATTTCTTTTTTGCGTAGCTAGTCAGTGAACTACGGCTCTGTGTAGTAAATGCTCCTCCATCTGAAAGCAGGTGATGGAGATTAACAGCTGATTACAGAACCGGCTTTACTGACAAGATGCGCACCACTATCGCATGTGATTTATCGCCCAGCTCTACTTTATATAGACTTCCGAAGTCTATACAGGGAACCCGTTCCTTCTCATGGAAAGGCTTGGAGGGGTCTGGACAATTTTTAATATAACTCCGATTAGATTCATCTGAAAGAAGAAAGACACATACACGTAGGATGCTTCGAAGGTAAGTAAAACACAGCCTAATTTTCATTTTTGGGTGAACTAACCCTTTAAAAACCAATAATCCATATTCACTTTCCAGAGTTCACTTCCGAAGTATTCGATCTGTTTAAAAATATGATGTCTAATATCCGACAGGTAATTTCCGGTCCATTTTATTTTACTTTACAAATTTGCTTCCACAAATTCAGTGGTTCAGATTTGGCAGAAAATTCAGCATTGCACATTTGTCAGTTACTTTTTCATACAGTTAACTAAATGATTAATGAGAAAGTCTGTGATCTCATTTTGTGTGCCAAATATATTTGTATTGTAAAACTGTATAATTATTGTAATTGTACATTAGTAATATAATTGTTTGAAATTTTCAAAAGCTGAAGTGAGAACCTGGTTTTATTTATTAGTTAGAATTAGAAGTTGACTGATATGGGTTTTTCTCTGGCCCATGCCGGTATTTAGTGTAAACTCACATAAACAATAGTAATGCTATACAGTAAGTAACACAAGTAGTCAAGTATACAGTAGTAACAAGCATATTTGTGCCAAAACTCCTGAAATATTAACAACTAACTACACAATCAATCTCTTAAACCGTGTGCATGTTTTTTATTTTAATTTATATATATATATATAAAATGGGAAGATCTGAATGCGTGTTTCACCAAGAGGTGATAAGTTTTCATCACCTCTCACTGTCTGCTGCTCATAACTGCTTAAGAGTGCACTGGCTGCAAGCAATGATGTAGTGAAGGCTATGTCAGACCCACAGGCACATTTAATGAGAAAAGTTAAAATGCACGTTTTAGCAAGAAGTTTCATCTGAATTGCACACAGAAGGCAGCATTATGTGTCCCACAACAATTCTTAGCTGCTTACAGATGGGCCTGCCTATTAATCGGCCTAATTTGCAGCACAATTGATGCCGATGCCGATTCATTAGAATATGTATAACTCAATAATTTAGCTAAATGTAAAAGCTGAATAACTGAACAAAGCCTACTGATTAATCTGTGACAATCAACATCCCTATTTAAAACACTTTTATTTCTTGTATGTTATTTTTCAAATGATCAAATATCTCTTTCAGTACATGCCAGTAGTAACTTGCACCCATTTTTGTTTTTCTATGAAAGGAAAAGCTTTAGGCTTCGAAACTTTGAAGTCTTAAATGATAGCGATGATGATGATTATGGGCAAAATTTGAGAGCTCTGGAACCACCACCTCATGTGCAGCCTCCAACATTTCAGTCACTTAGTTCCCTTTGCCAGCCAGCTAGCCAGCCACCAGCCAGCCAACCAGCAAGCAGCAAACCTTCATTCTACAATCCAGCTAGTCAGCCACCACTGACTCATCAGCCATCACACTACCAGCCAGTTAGTCAGCCACAACCGACTCACCAGCTATCACTGGCTCATCAGCCATCACAATATCAGCCAACTAGTCAGCCACTACTGACTCACCAGCCATCACTCTACCAGCCAGCTAGTCAGCTACCATCCAACCAACCAGTAAGCGATGAAACTTCACTCAGCAATCCAGCTGGTCATCAACCACTGACTCACAAGCCATCACACTATCAGCCAGCCTGTCAGCCACCACAGACTCGCCAACCATCACTCTACCAGCCAGCTAGTCAGCCACCAGTAATTCAGCAGTTTTCTCTCTTCCAGTCAACATTACAGCCAAGTTCAGATAACTCCCCAACGTTGTGCATGTCCCAAAGTCACTCCAAAGAACCAGCAGACTCAGAATCTGTTTTGAGGAGGAACCTACAACTTCACAGTATGTTATACAACTGTGCAACTTAAAAATTAGCATGTTTAATATTGTTGTTTAAAGGCAGGGTAGGTAATTTGGTTCAAAATATTTTTTTTTTGTAATGCTGGTTGAAAATCTTGTCACATCCCGATAGCAATTACTAAGTTTAAGTTTAGTTTTTCTAAATTTATTTATTTGCAGTAGCATGACACAAATGTTTTCATCAGAATAGTACACACATGCCGTACACACTCCACCGGATTTTTGTAACTGCAAATACAGTATAGATGCAGCTCACACATGCTTTGAATTGTTTTTGGTTTGGGCTTGAGAATCACATTCTTTGGACCTGTAACATTTAGAAAATGTTATATTGTACTGTGAATTTATGTTCTAATGTAAAACACTGACTGAATGTTGGGTCTGGCAATTAACATTTATGTTCATTTCTTGCAGATTTACTGAGAGAGATTTTGACAAAACAAGAAATGCTTCTTGACCAGCAAAATACAATCCTTCGAATTCTACAGTCAACGCATCGCCCAAGCTCTGAAGTCCATGATGGGGCCAAATTCAGGCATCGTCTTCCTGTGAAAGATATGGAATCTCTCCAGTGCCTGGAGGCCGAGCTGAAGATGAACCCTGATACTAAATCAGAATTGGTAATGATTTTAATACCTTTGTCTTTACTTGAATTGATTTTTAAATATGAACAAAATTCCAGCTACCCTTTGTATTTAGGACTGGTATTGAGACAAATTTTGCAATTGTCAATAGGGTCTGGCTGCAGACATGCACTTGCATTTTCAGACACTCTCAGACTTGCACTCTCAGACACCTGCACTTCCACAAGTGACGCCACTTGCAGTCTTTGTTTTATTTAATTTAATTTTTTACTTATTTTTTAAACTGAATCTCTCAACATTTTACACAAGTACCCAGGTGGTGAAGACAAGAAAAAGAAACTAAATTGCGAAGTCACTTGCAATCGTTGCTTGCAGTCTTCACTACCTGTGATGTCACTTGCAATCCACACAAACCGCGCATGTTGCCAATGGAGACAAGACGCTGTGGTGGTTAAACGATTAAAACTAATTTAGTACTTTAACATACAGGGTCCTCCAAGTCATCTGTAGAAGAAAAAGACAAGACTCGCAAATCCGCGGCCACAGAACAAAAGAATATGAACGCAGTAGGGGTGTGCGATATGAGGATTTTTGATCGTGGACGATAAAAATGTCTCCACGATCTGCTTTTGAGTAAATATCGTAGTATCGTGCTACAGCGCACATTATATCAGCTGCACTTCTGGCGCCACCGTATCAAGATACTGTACAATGCCACATACATTCATATCAGTGTTAACTCAGCAGTGGAGTTACTCTCACAGGACACTGCACTTATTCGCAATCACAAAAGTACATTATTTGCGTGTGTTTTAACGCCTTGCCGGTTAAACGTTTCATTTTTTACATTTTTTTCATCAGCACGCTGGTCTTTTTCTGAGCCTGTACACCTGAAGCGCACCCACTAAAAAGCATGTCTAATAGCGCCTGATTCCTCAACTAAGTTATCTTTTGCGCTATTACTGTCAAAACACACAAGGTTTACATGTAGACTCAGTTGGTTATGTCTAAAATGAAAGTAAACATTTGAGAGAAAAATGGATCTCGGCCTGTTAGATGCGCGCAGGTCTTAAAGGGACAGTACTAAACATGCTGCCCAGTCATTAAAGGGATAGTTCACCCTAAAATTTAATTTGTCATTATTTACTCACTCACATGTTGTCCCAAACCTGTATTAATTTCTTTCATGTGCTGAACACAAAAGAAGATATTTTGAAGAACGTGGGTAACCAAACAGTTGCTGGTCCGCATTGAATTTGATAGAAGGAAAAAAATACTATGCAAGTCACTGTGGATCAGCAACTGTTTGGTTTTCCACATTCTTCAAAATAGCATTTATGTTCAGCAGAAGAAAGAAACTCATTCAGGTTTAAAACTAATTTTGAGTGAGTAAATGATGGTAAAAATATAAAACACTATGACAGAACCGACAGACAGATGACAATTTTTATTCTTTACTGTTAAAACAACAAAATGCAAAGAGGAAAAAAAATAACACTACTCTTGACTGAAAAAAATAATAGTTGCTTTAATAGGAATCAATCTATATAGTGTTTTAATTTTTATATTTGTTCATTCAATTTCTTGAATGCTCCTGCTAAATAAGCCTATTGTACCTGAAAATAAAGCACTATTTGTTTTACTTGTATGTGTATTTGTAATGTGTATCTGTTCTTATTTTTTAATAAGAAAGATAAAATAATGACAAAGATTTTTATCTTTGCCCACTTTGGCCTAAATATCTGCTTTTTTTTTTTTTTTTTTTGAAAGGCTTCATCTTGATAATGGGGAAATTAGTTTGGCTGTAATGCTCAGACAACTTGAAAAATAGTAAAACCAACATGACAAAGAATCGTGATAAAATCGTGAATTGTGATATTTCTAAAAAAAAATTGTGATATTTTTTCCATATCGCCCACCACTACTGTAGTGTATAGTCACGTGGCCTACTGTATTTAATATATTTTTTTAACAGAACATTATTTAAATACACACTGTCACAATCCATGTTTTTTTTAGATTTCCTACCTGGGCCTGGTTGGTGGCTTTAACCTGAGAGACACTGTGTGGAGAGTGTTGAAAGCCACTTTCACAACTGCTGTGGCACGTGGTATGAATTGGAGAGGAGTTAATGGCAAGATCTGTGTCCAGCGACTGGTTTTGAAGGAAGTTGTCATTGGTAAGAACCTTTCTTTAGAAGTAATTAATTTGCAAAGAGTTTTCACGGTAAACATTTTTTCAAAACAACTTTTAAAGTTAAGCAATTTCTGAGAAATTCTGTTGCTATAAACAAATACTAGAAAATTGGAAAAAAAATCTAAATATTTTACATTTAATTTGGGTCTTGTCGGGTCAATTCAGAAAAAAAAGCATGTTTATTTAAAATCACCATAGACCTGAGGATACTAATGGAAGTCCTGACCTGTCTTTAAGACAGTTATCAAAATTTTGAACCTAAACTTGTGCGCTGAGTGACACTGGTTGGCTATCAAACTTGCAGATCCAAGTCAACTCATGATAAGTTCTAGTGTAAAGTGGCTACCTGATGTTATTGAAGGTAAATATTTTTAAACACAAGTTAAATATAGAGCAGTATCTGGTTGAATAATAAAGATCTGATACAATCTGAGCAAGATTTTATAGATTTCAGCAGGGCTGCACAATTGGAAGAGCAATCATGATTACCATTACAGCTTCCATGATGACCTAATTGTTATCGATTACAGCATCATATTTACTTGCATTAAAGGTTACTGCTTATGTTTTTTCCATCCTTAAGCACATGAATGCAGTGGCCAATTAGATTCAAATTTAACCGATGTTAGTCATTGCAATTACAGTACCAAAGGAAAATAACTGACCATCAGTGCTAGGTAGAGTACCTACAAATTGTAGTCCATTATTGATTTAAAAGTACATGGCAAAAATTGTAGTGAAGTAATCCATTACATTACACATTACACATACACAATAAGCTTCTTATTTATCAAAACTCATTTATCACATTTTTAATAGGATAGTATTGGATCATATTGATATAAAAAAATACAAGAAGGGAAAGAAAATATTACATTCAGTGTTATTATTAACGTGAAGTGCATTAAACATCACATCAAGGTTTTCCAAACTGGGGTCCATGAAGGAGCTGCAAAGGTTTTGTGAGTTAGTGAAAACCTAAGTAATTAAATGCTAAAAATGTAAATTGATAAAATTGTAAAATAAAAAATGATAAATGTAATCATTTTAAAGTAACCATTAACATAAAACACGTACTAAAAAAGATGCAATATTTTGTTTACCTGTATGTCATGTGGCCATTAACCTCAGAAAACCAAACACCAAATGTTTTATTTAATTATAAACGTATCACCTTAAAATCTCAGGGGTAGTCAAGGAAATATATTAGAACAAACACGATAGGCTGACAAAAAAATGGGAATATCTTGGTCATTCAAGTAAAAATGTATATGTTCATCAGTACTTGATGCAGTGTTGAGAAAATACTTTGAAAATTGAAATATTTTTTGTAATTCAAGTCAAATGCTGTATGGCCAGGAGATAAGCATAACCTAGTAACTGGTATTTGTGTGAATGTCCACAAAACTGGAAGACTTCATATTAGCAGTAGGAAAGAAAATTTTAAAGATGAAAAAGAATTATGGAGAATCTTGAATAATTTGTTACCATTGTGTGAATAAAATGTAAAGTAAAAAGTAACTGAAAATGTATTTGAAAATGTAACATGATTATATAATCCAGATTACATGTATTTGGTTATCCCACACTGTTGAGCATTTTGATTTTTTTTTAGTGTAATCCTGCAGCTCTACCTTTTAGGTTGCACTGCTGATAACATTATTTAAATTTCTCTTCACTGCAGGTGCTGTCAGGCAGAATCCCCTCACTGGGAGGGCTTCAGATAAAGACATTGAAATTAACTTTATAAAGTGGCTGCACCTGGCTGGAGACCGAGATGGTGGGAGGAAGGAGAGAATGAATAAACAACAGTGCATTGCTGACACTAATTAAACTGTTCGAGTGTTCGCAGGATTACTAACAGCAACACACTTTCAAGCAACACACTTCTCAAGTTTCATGTTATTTGTTCTTAAAAACGGACCAACTCAAATTTGTCCGTTTAATAATTTTTTGAATGTTAAATGTGTTGCATATTTTTAAAAATTGATTCCAACTCAATTTGTCTGTTTGTTTTGTTTGAATTGTTAAATGCATTTGTTCTTAAAAACTGATTCCAACTCAACTTTGTCCATTTTTGTTTTGTTTGAATGTTAAATGTATGTTTTCTATTCTTAAAAACTGATTCCAAGTCAAATTTGTCCATTTAATAATTTTTTGTTTGAATGTTAAATGTATGTGTTGTATATTCTTAAAAAAAGATTCAAAATCAAATTTGCCCCAAATTTTTTTTTTTGTTTTAAAGTTAAATATGTTTGTTGTATATTTATTAAGAACTTTTCTAACTTGATACTGAGTAGCTGTTAAGCACATTTAACCTGCATTGACAAAAGTAAATTGTTTTATTTACATTTTTGTAGTTGAGCGTGTGATTTATTCTCTAGTTAATACGATTTTTACATAAATCCTACCATCAGCTGCATATGGGCCACATTAGGGCAGTGAGGTCTTAACAGAACTCAGCCTTACTAAAATGAAATACAAGGCCCATATATGGGCCACATAAAAATTTATTACTTGGTTCACGGTAGGCGGAGTTATGGCACTGGTTTGGTTCAGTTCTGGCTAAAGAACATGTGGGCCAATTTTGGGCCGGCGAACACGTACTAATCTGGGCCACACTTTAGCTGTAGATTTGGGCCAGATCTGTGCCAAAGGAAATTTGCTGACTGGGATTTTACTGTTCATATTTGTGCGTTTTCAAAATAAATGAATTAAATTCATTTCGAGTCTGTATTCATCATTCACAGCTGTTGAAACAGCCTTTAAATTAGTTTGGGCATATGAGGACATAAATTAGGATAAACTACTGCATGTCCGCCCATAGAAAATAAATAATTATAAAAAATTACCAACTGATTACCAGCACACAACCATTAGGCTTGTTTGAGATGCGCCTCGCCTCGCCTGAAATGTAGGTGAGAGCAGGCGTCTGCAGTGAGGGGAGGAGTGAAATAAGCGCAGTCAAGACGGACAGTTCTGACCTCTCCAAGTGGAACAGATACCAACGAGATCAAAGGCAGATATCGCGTTATTCTCACTCATGTGCTGTGCTGCTGATAAACATGATACAATTTCAGTTCTGTTGCTTTTATATGAATATTATATGATGAACAAGACACTCAAAGTGCTTGCTATTTAATTCCATACGAAAGGTGTATTTATCATCCATTTTTATTTTAATTCAAACAGGTATTTTAGATTTTTATAGAAAATATGACAACAACCACACATCTCACACAGAGATCGCACTGGCAGTGTTTGGGAATATTCATGCTCAATTTAAATACATAATAGCATGAAATCAGATTAAAAAAATAAAACATTTTTGAAGAGAACGCAGCATCACGGTTGTCTGAACCAATGAGCATTAAGCTGTGTCGTCAGTCAGTCGTTTCCCATCATGCTTTTGGTCAGCGCAGTCGGTGGAGAGCAACTGCGCGCGACTGCTCAATCCGACACAGCCGCCTCGCCGTCGCGAGAGTTTTTTGGCACACGTCAGCATGACATCAGAGCAAGGCGGACGTAACTCGGACACTTTTCTAACCGGCATGCACCTCGCGGTGATCACCGGTGATCGGTTCTGCGCAGATTTTGCTCATCTCAAACAAGCCTATTGATCCGCGACGTTGCCACGACGTCGCAGTTACGAACTGGCAACGTCACAAAGTGACGTATACACACCTTTCACTTTTCCGGTTGCCACGACGTAACTTTGGTCACCAGATTACGTTGCAGTTACGTAACAGTTACGTATTTTTGTTAGCTGGGCCCATATAATTGTATTTCATAAACGTCATATTGTCTGTTTAACCATAACAACTTAATGAGCAACAGAAAATAACATACGTGTACTGCCGCATTGCAATGCAGTTCAGAAGAGAGAGCGCTCATTCTTAAAGGGGCCACATCTTTAGTTCACTCATTACCTTGGTTCAGCGATAGTGAAGAGTTTATTATGAAAATCATGTTTAGTGATAGTTTAAAGATAATTAATCATGAATTTGTTTAAAATATAAAGATACTACTAATAAGAAATCATTTCCAATCAGTAGCCCATGTACAATCCCAGATAGCAAAATTTGTCTGGCCAACCTCTGGGCCACAACCTTGCTTAAGTTCTGGCCCAATTCTGGCTGGGTCCCCGGCCCAAAACTGGCCCTGAAAACACTGAAAACTGACTCAAACAATTTCCTCTGGCCCAAATGCGGCCCACGGCCTGTAAAATGACTCTTATTTATTGACGTGGCCTAGATCTGGCCCGCATACTGTAGAGTGACTTCTATTATTTTATGTGGCCCAAGTCTGGCCCAGGCACTTTAAGCCAGATCTGGCTGAGACTTGGCTTGGTCCCCGGGCCAAATGTGCCCCAGAAACTGCCAAATGTAATTCAGCAGTGAAACACAAATACAACCATTTAAAAAGATTAAAAAAGGCTTTAATTATAAAATTACCAAATACTGTAATATAAACATATTAACAATGAACAAATGCACTACAGTACAAATATTAACCCACTTTTTAAACCACAAAGTAAGAAGTAAATTATATTTACTGTGTGTGTGTATATTATATACACACACATATATATATATATATATATATATATATGTGTGTATATTATATACACACATATATACACACATATATATAGTCTGTCAAAATTAGCGCATTAATGCAGGCGATTAAACTTTTAGTCTAAGCCCTGTCTGTGAAACTGGGCCTGTGTGTCATAATTCAGTTCAGTTCTTATCGAATGGTGTCAGTGCAGTCAAGTCAATAATATTGCTGAATATTAAGTGTCTTCAACTAAGCAAGACAAAAGGCAACAATGACAAGGAACCCAAACCCAAGCAAGACCAGGCTCAGTCAGGAAACCAGTTCTCTTCTGGCTAAACGAATGGATGTGGTGTGATTATTCCAGGCTGCGTCACAAGTCAGATTGTGGATTGATATCATTCAGAATATTTCATCCAACTACTTCTGCTTGAAGAAACATCATGCCAGCAGGTGAAGCTGGTAAAAAGGGTCTGCGCAGAGGGCTTTCATCTGGTTCTTGTAGTCTTTGCTGAGGATCTGTGCTGGGGCCATCAATGAGGTCTTCACAGGGATCTGTCATCTAGTTGACATGGTCTCCGCTGATATTCAGGGATGTGTTGTGGTCGTTCCTGGGTGCAGGTCCACCGTCTGGTCTGGATACCGGCTGGATAAGGGTGAGACTGTATATAAGCGACTAATTTAAGCACTGATGTCATTCTTCTTACAAATTAACAAGTACATTAGATATTATGGGAAGTGTTGCCAGATGTTGCTGCTTACCCTAATTGGTGCAGCATAAAGATCCTTTAAGGCAGGGGTATCAAACTCAGTTCCTGGAGGGTCGCAGCCCTGCAGAGTTTAGTTCCAACCCTGCTCCAACACGCAAAGCATGTAGTTTTCAAATAAGCCTGAAGGACTTGATTAGCTGGATCAGGTGTGTTTAATTAGGGTTGTGTCTAAACTCTGCAGGGCTTTGGCCTTCCAGGAACTGAGTTTGACACCCCTGCTTTAAAGGATTTGAATTATATAAATGTGATAGTTTGTCATGTGTATGGAAGGTTAAAGAGATGGGACTTTTAAACTCACAGAGTGTGGCTGCCTCTCGAAGTTCGCCCTTCTGATCTGCCAGCTGGAGCCACCTCTTCATAGTCCCCCTGACCTCCATTTCAGCAACTTTAGCTTGAAAGTTTTTCCAAATTGCAGCTTTGAAATATATGTATAAATACATATTTTAAGGTAATTATTAAATCTTAAACATTACAGTTTTTTACAATCATTAGGACCAGACCCAGAATTCGCACCTTATATGTCTGATGAATGTTCATGCAGCAGCTCAGAATTTCTGTAAAAAGAAAAAAAAAATATCAGATTACATATATAAAGTGTTCAGATTAAACTTTTAAGTTTATGTTTGCTCATAATAATCCCCACCACAGTAAAATATGTTAAGTATGATTTTTAATCACATCATATGGCATATATATGCTTCAAAATTTTTCATTCACTCTAAAAACCTGAACCTGCTCTAGTGCAGCAGACAGATTAGGCCTCCATTCAAGAACAAAAGATGATGCACTTATATTTTACGGCTTTCTCTCACATATCTATAGTGTTTTTCCGTGGCAGAGCTTCCCACACGGCAGTGTTACCACAAAATAAATATTATTATTAAATTCAGATTGCACATATTGAATTGTCTTAGCAGGTGTAATGTTACAACAGCGTGCTCAGTTTGATTCACAAACAAATGACTCATTTGAAAAGTTAAATGAATCAAGTCAGACAGAGCCACTCATATAGATATTTATGGCGCCACCAGCGCAGTCCGACTCCTATGATTCAATAGCAATCACTCGTTGAAAAAGACGAATCGAATGAATTCTAGCAAACAAAATGGAATTTAACTCATTATAATTTCATTAGCTAACATTATCGTGCACTGGATACAGCTCATCAGTTTTTTATATTTAAAAAATATACATATATTGTTATTCTAAAGAGATTGTAGTCTACTCAACAACACTGAATATATCTGGGACCGAATGGTTTTCCTGACGTTATCGCAAACCTCCTAATAGAAACCATCTACAAACTATACTCTTCGTGACTTTGTGATTTAAAACATCAAACAACACTAGACTGAGCATTAAACAAATTAAATAACTTACCTTTTGCAGCTGAAGTATTCCTCTTGAGAACTGTACATGCCCGCCGAAAGCTTCAGGCTTTAACCGCAAAATCTATTTCTCAGGCGGCTGATTTCCTTCATTCTAGCAGCGGCCCGCCTGAGACAAAATGAACTCGGGCCGAAGGTAAAAACACACAACTACACCGAGTGCAGACCTGCCGCACGTACAACAGCTTTCAGCCGAGATCGGCCCATAGAGAAAAAGCCGCATGACAGCCAGAAGTGTTTTGTAGCGTCGGCGGGGCTCTGGCCCATTATCTTCTCACCGATGCTGAGACTGAGCCGACAGTGCCGCATTTCAGCCGGAATCAGCCCGAGTGTGCTTGCTATCTGGGATGTAGCTAATAGGACACTCTTAAACTGGAATTTGCTATTTGCGTATTCAGTTGGGCTTACATCAATTATAGTACTTTCATGGAGTGTAGCAGCAGTATCATAGAACTCAGATCACGTTATTAGTGAATTATTAATAGCAGTATTCATAGCAAATCAAATTAAGCGTTTAGTTGTGGCAGCAGTAGGTAGACCATAGATTACATTTGCATTTATTAATTTTGCAGATGCTTTTATCCAAAGCGACTTCAATTGCTGAAGTTTCAGTGACTAAAATGGATGGTTTGTGAACTCAAGCAAGTAGGCATAATTTGTGTTTTGTTTATTTAAAAGGGGCTTATAGCAATTCTAAGTACCTTTGTAAAGCTGTAGCAGCAGTATGCATAGTTATTCAGATCGCATGTAGCGAATTTAATAGCAGCAGCATGCATAGCAAATTCATATGCAATGTTAGTAATAATATTAGCAGCAGGAAGTTAAATTATTGTTGCTAATATAGCAGCGGTAGCAAAAAGTACTTTAGTTGCTTGAAATTTCAGTGATAAGGCATGGTGTAAGTATCCCTTTAAAGTGAAATAGGCATTTTATTTCTTTGCTTATTTAACAGGGCTTACAGTAGATTTTGTGAACTCTTCAAAGCGAAATAGGCATTATTCGATTGCGTTTGCTTGTTAATAAAGGTGTTTATAGCATTTCTAAGTACTTTTGTACAGCTGTAGCAGCAGCAATTCAGATTGCTAGTTTAATGAATTTTAATAGCAGCTGCACGCATAGAAAAATTCAGATGCAGTGTTAGAAATACTAGCAGCAGTCTGCATGGCAATTCAATTATCATGTTGCTAATATAGCAGCGGCAGCAGAAAGTACATTTAGTTGCATGAAATTTCAGTGATAAGATAACGCTTGGATTTTAGTGAACTTTTTAGGTGAAATAGGCATTTTATTACTTTGCTATTCAATTCAACAGGGTTTATGGAACTCTTCAAAGCAAAATAAGCATTAATTGGTTGTTTGGATATTCAATAAAGGGGCAGTTGCATATTCTAATTACTTTTGTGCAGCAGTATGCATAACTATTCAGATCGCAATGTTTGCAAATTTTATAGCATGCATAGCAAATTCAGATGCAAGGTTAGAAATAATATTAGCAGCAGCATGCATAACAAGTCTTATTATTGTTGCTATAGCACCAGCAGTAGAATATGCTTCACGAATTTTGATTAAATATTACAACTGCAACAGTTCGCACAGTAAATTCCTACTACAACATTGTGAATATCATTAACAGCAACAGCATGTACTTCAACTCAGTATTGAAATGTTAGTGAATATTATCAATTGCAGCAGTAGCAGTTTTGTTGCATTGGCCGTATTACACTGCATACATTGCGGACAGCTTTACTTATCGTAAGGGTCTATCGAATTTGTCATTTTGTGCCGGTCATGTCTGGCATAGACACCATGTTAGAGTAAACAGGCATTCGCCTAGCTACTTGTATGCCTAATTAATGGAGCTCTTAGAAGTTTAGTCTCTTGTGCAATAGCAGCAGCTTGCATAAACATTCAGTCATCGAGATTTTCTCAGCAGCAGCATGCACAGCATTTCTATGCTGCAAATTTAATTTGGACACAAATATATAAAAGCAGACATCTGCATTTTGCTCAGGACCATCTTGGGATGAGCCATGCATTTAGCATGATGTGTTCAAACAATGCAAACATTATTGTTCTCAATATGCAATATAAATATTTTAAATGATCAAAATAAATGAGCAGCTGCCTTTGAGGCAGAATTAGTCCTGGGCATATGACACCACAACTACAGGGTGTACAGTGATTTATTCTTTCACCAAATATTTTGTTAGCTTATTAATAATTTAAAGGTAAGTATTTCCATTGCAGTAACGCTGATGAACGTTGAAAAAAAACTCTTAAATGACAAATTTAAAACTATTTGCTCAGGCCACCCGAGCCTGAGTCAGGTGATTGTTGGGGGTTACTTCATCTATCAGCCTGCAGTGTGATTCCTGTTTGTTAATGACACAGACAGTGCGTGTTTCTACCTAGTTAAGTTTGAGCTATTGGCTCAGACACACATACACTGAACAAAATTATAAACACAACACTTTTGTTTTTGCCACCACACCTGTGAGGTGGATGGATTATCTCGGCAAAGGAGAAGTGCTCACTAACACAGATTTAGACAGATTTGTGAGCAATATTTGAGAGAAATAGGCCTTTTGTGTACATAGAAAAAGTCTTAGATCTTTGAGCTCAGCTCATGAAAAATGGGGGCAAAAACAAAAGTGTTGCGTTTATTTTGTTCAGTGTAGTTATTTAGGTCATTAGTTAAATAAACCTAAGGGTACAGCACCAAGGTTCACATTGTTAAGCCACTAGTTAATTTATCTGGGCTCCATCAGGTCACTAGTTTAAGCTAGCTGGTCAACTGATAAGGTACACACAGCAATAGTTCACTAGCATTAAGCCATTCGGCAAGCCAGCCTTGGCTCACATAGATCACAAACACACAGTCTCATGGCTATCCAGAGCAGCAGCAGTACATATGTCTTGGCAATAGATATGCTTGTTCTGGGGGGTTTTATCTTTTATTCCTTCTGCCTTATAGGGATGATTTTAAGCATATTATTGTATAGCAGCAGCATGCATATTTAATTGTTTTGTTTTCTCTTCCAGCTTTGTTCGGGGGTTATTTTATATGCTATTTGGGCAGCAGCAGTATGTCTTAAATACTCACAGCACCATATCGCCATATGCACTGGCAGTAGCAAGTTCCTGTACTTCCTTGCAGCAGCAGCAATCTACAAGTACAGCAATAACCAAAAGCAGCAGCAATTCAGCAGCAGTGTAGCAGATCTATTCCACCAAGACCAAATACATTAACATTGTCACATCCATCACAATGCTAAAATCTTCCGAGAGTTGTCATGAAACTCTAGATGGCGCAAGCTGATGGGTTGTTAACGTAACTGATGATATTCAGAGAGTTAAACGACTTGGCACACGCTGATTGGTTCATGTTGCATATGCAGCCAATGAGCTTACTGCCTTGCATTTTATAAGGCTGGCTAGCATTCACTCGAGATTCCTGCAGCGCGCTTTCAGAGTTTCTCTGAAATCCTCCACCTTCCCCAGCTCCACCTGTATAGATCTGCTACGGGTTATTTTATATCCTATTTGGGCAGCAGCAGTATGTCTTAAGCCCGGTACACACCAAGCCGACGCCAACGAACTAGTGGTGACGAAAGCAGACTGCGGGGTTGGCTGACGTCGGCAGCGTCTGGTTCCAAAAGTTGCCCTGACACACCAAGCCGACGCTTGCCACCCGACGGCCAAGTAGCACGTCAGTTCTACGCCTGCATAAAAAGAAATGCCTTTCCGTACCAGCAGATGGCAGTAGTCTGTGTTTGTTACTCAAACCCAGAAAGCGGAAGAGCTAAAGGGATACAAAACATAAACAAAGGTGCCTGAAAAAGCAGTGCAGGATCTCGCTCACCACAGACGGATTCGTGATATTTCGGAAATGTCTGACACGTTGCAAATGGCAGTAGCGATGTCAGCCTTTGGTCTTTTGCTTGTGGAAGAGGAAAAGAAGAAGCGGCCGTGAAAAATACGGAGAAAGCGCACTAAATGGGTGAAACCATGGATACTCCAGAGACAGGCTCAAGGGGCTTTCCCGAACCTGTGTCGAGAGCTCGAGTTAGCTGAAACCTCTGATTTTAAAAATTTTGCTCGGCTTTTTCCTATTCAGTTTCACAGGTTAAAAGAACTTATCAGTCCAATCGTACAGAGGAGAAACACGAACTACCGGGATTGTATTTCCGTAGGGGAACGTCTGATGATTACACTACGGTTCTTGGCAACAGGTAAGCAAGCTAAAGGTTGTTCGTTGTTTGAATATTACATTACAACACTTTTTCAGTTGTGTTTATTTCGGTGTATCATTAAGCATTATAAAAGTGAAAAGAATTTGATTATTTTGGATGGCAGTTGTAGCCTACTTAAAAAGAGACAACATATAAAACAATTCTGGTTGTTTATAGAACAATGCATTTAATAATTGATAACAATAATCTGATTTAATGTAATGTAATGAAAATGCATTAAAAGTGTTTGATTTGACTCTGTAAAAGGTGTGGAACATCAATAATAAAGTTATGTGATTGTAATCTTTGCAGGAGAAAGCTTCAAGAGTCTTTCTTACCAGTTCCGAGTGGGAATGACTACAATTCGGCAATTCGTTCCTGAAACCTGTGCAGCAATCTACCAGGTCTTAAAAGAGAAATACTTGAAGGTATACATGTATCTGTTTTGTTATTTTTTTCTTCTTCAACATTTATAGTGCAGATTGTATACATTCAGACAGTGAAATATGCCAAAATGACTACAAGTTATCAAGGGTAGACAATTAAAACTACTTTTTGTTTTAATTCTATTGTTTTTCAGTGCCCAGACACAGTGGAAGAGTGGCAGCAAGTAGCCATTGGATTCCAGGCTCAGTGGAACTTCCCAAACTGCCTGGGTGCTCTGGATGGGAAGCACATCAACATTCGTCCCCCACCAGGAACTGGATCAACATTTTACAATTACAAGCATACATTTTCCATAGTTCTAATGGCACTGGTTGACAGCAATTACAGATTCCTGTATGTTGATGTGGGCTGCAATTGGCTTATTTCAGATGGTGGAGTATTTGGTGGATGCTCATTGCAGGATGCCTTGGAAAAAAGAACATCGAACATACCTGCCCCTGCACCACTTCCTGAATCTGACCAGCTGGCCCCTTACTGCATTGTGGCAGATGAGGCATTTCCCTTGAAGGACTACCTCATGAAGCCATATCCGAACCGCAGGCTATCTGTAGAGCAACGCATATTCAATTACAGGCTTTCGCGAGCTCAGAGGGTGGTTGAAAATGCATTTGGCATCCTGGCAAATCGTTTTCGAGTCCTTCCAACCACCATTAATATTCAAAACACCACCCAAGTGGAGGACATTGTTTTGGCATGTTGTGCCTTGCACAACTTTCTGCGTACAGAGTGCTGTGAAGTATACATGGCAGGAATCGACCAGGAAGGACTAGATCATGACACTCTCCCAGGAAGATGGAGACAAGACCCTGGCCTACAGCAGGCCTCTCTGCCACACACAACCAACAGTACAACACCACGCCAAACAGCTCAGGGATAAACTGTGCCAGTACTTTAATTCAGACATTGGTGCAGTGCCCTTTCAGTGGGGTAAAATATAAGCATGTGACAAACTTGTTTGTTTCCAGTCTTTGACCTTGGTTTCTGTTTTATGACGATGGTGTGAAATTGCAAAATAAAGATTAGGATTTTACATCATTGTGTTTTGTGACCCTTTTTTACATAACAAATTGTGAATACAAATACCTTTTTTTACCCAAAGTCAAAGTGTTTTATTTTCCAATGTGCAGTACAATGGGCAAAAAACTTGCTACAAGGCAATGATATATGATTTAATGATATAAAATTAACACAAACAGTAGATACTTTGAAGTCTACATAGAATTCTGCAAGATCTATAATATAAATTACAATTGTGCATGCCATATTTACAATACAGCTTACAATATGCTAAAACATCTGTTTAGACACTAAAATCAGTAAAAAAGTCAAAGATTTTCAAAATCAAAGATAAAAAAAAAAAATCAGTAGATACTTTAAAGTCTACATAGAATTCTGCAAGAACTATAATATAAATTACAACTGTGCATGACATATTAATGCAGCTTACAATATGCTAAAAAAATCTGTTTACACTTTTGCTACATAATGCATTACAGGTGTGTATACTGATTGACAGATGCATCCAGTGCTTGGTTGTGGCCCACTGAGTATCTGAAAATGCAATTGTCAACCTCATGCTGGAAATGTGGCAGTACATGTGGTGGCAAATTACGCATTCTGTGTTCTAAATTTCTGCCGTAAGCTGAGATGGCATCATTGGTGTTGTCCTGTGATGCCAACTTTTCCAGAGTTTTGCTGATGGTGCGTATCAAGTATGTGGACTCCTCGCTGGAGGATTCGTCCTGCATCTTCCTGCGCTTCTCATTAGGCCTTGGAGTATTTGGCTTTATGTAGGTGCTTTGCAAAGGCTCCTTTCTCATGGCTGTGGACTCAGCTCCACAGATGGTGGACTCAGCCAAGGGTGTACTGGGCCGTAGCTCAGCCTCAATGAAACTGGGCTCTTCATGGGTGCCAGTCCAGGTGTCACTGTTGGTGCCATCAGATGGTGAACAGGAGTCACTATCAGTCGAAGGTTCCTTAAAAAATATAAAAAGATAAAATCAAAATGTGAAAGATGTGATACCATAGATTCTTACAACTGTTCACCTATCACCCATAACAATAACAGGGCATAGCTAAAACAATACCCTGCAAATTGGAAAAATGGCTCTATTCAGATGCAGTTTATGACACATTGCAGAAGATAATGTGACATTAATTTATCGGCTTGTGTTAATATGTTGATTTACCTGAGTTACTTGTAAATACACCCATCTGAAAAATCAGTGGCCACTTTACAAAAAGCAAAATGTTTCTTTTTATTCTGAAATTTAAAAAAAGTAGAGAGAGATTTTTTATATTTACCCTAATCGTTAGATTTGAAGTGCTCTCCATCCTTTTTGTGTGAGGCTCTAGAAACTGCAGGCAGTTCAGTATCCATTGCTGCCTGCCAGTCTTCTGAGCTCCAAAACTTCCTGAGGGTCCATGTTTCTTGTAACGCATGTACTGGGTTCGCAATGAATCCCACCGCTTCTTGAGCTCTTTCTCTGAGGGACAAAGTCAATTTTTGTAAGCATTATGCCTAGTTATTAGGTCAATTTCATGACTATTTGTAATACCAACAAATGTTACTTTTTGCTCTACTGTCTCACTACAAACGGCTGCAAGGTTTGGATGTTTAGGGACAAAATTCGTGGACTATTGAAACAAACAAGGTTCTAAAGACCTCAATTGACAAAAAGGAGATCTTACCTGATATGACAAGTTTATTTTCGATCTCACGCCACAGTTCAGCTTTTGCCACACGGTTGACATAACATTTTTCCGTAATGTCATACAAAGCCGGCCTTTCCTAGATCATGCTAATCAATTCATCTTCACTTGCCTCGTTCCAGACAGCCATATCTTTTTTTTAAATAAACACGTATCTGAATGAGAAATGCAAACGAATAAGATGAGCGTTCTGTGTGTTCCCGCTTGACTTTGTCGTTTACTTACTTCGTCACTTCCGCCACTTTTTTCTCGCGCACTGGTTCGCCAGCTGAACAGCCAATCAGAATGATCAGATGGCCCGACTGACCGACGAGCTCCGATGCCGATTCAACATGTCGAATCGGCCGAAAACAAGCCGACGAGGACCAACTTCAGCCGATGGTGCGGAACACACTGAGAAAACTTAGTCGGCCGACGAACAAAAACTGCCCGTTGGCCGACCGTCGGCTTGGTGTGTACCGGCCTTTAAATACTCACGGCACCATATCACCATATGCATTAGCAGTAGCAAGTTCCTGTACTTGCTTGCAGCAGCAGCAGCAATCTACAACTACAGCAATAACCAACAGCAGCAGAAATTCAGCAGCAGTGTAGCAGATATGTTCCGCCAAGACCAAATACATTGACATTGTCATATCCATCACCATGCTAAAATCTTCTGAGAGTTGTCATGATTGAACTAATGTTAGCTAGGTCAACAAAATAAAAGTCAAAATAATATATTATATATAAGTATATATCATTGTTGTCAGGCAGAAACCTTGTATCTCCATATTTCATCCATATTTCATCATTTTTATTTTTTGTTGTAAATCAGTGCTATTGGTCACCCTTTATGAGAGTGTTTCTGAAAAGTAATGGTTTTGGACATACAAGGTTTATATAATCAGTGCAGTGTTTCCGCTACATTCATTCAGCCGTGGTGGGCCGCCACACCAAAAATCATCCCCGCCACGGCTGCAGCTCCTCAGTAACATCATAGTAACGCCGCTCGCATCATTCACAGTCGGGTTATTAGCAGAGAACACAGAGCAGGACTTGAATTTCGGCGCGGGATTGCGACTGTCAGAATTTGGGGCAAGTAATCAAGAATGATGGTCAAAGAGCTGGCCGTCACATGTGAACCTGTGATAGAAAATCACGAGCTACAGACTCTCTTGGGCGGGTCTCCCCCCACACAAGACAAAAACTGAGACTGAAATTCCTTAGGAGACCTTTTAACCTCTCTCTCGTCTTCACAGAACATGTCTTTTGTTTTCCATAGAACTACATAGAGACTTTCTTTTTCATATGCACCTAAAAATCATCTTAAAAGGACTTATGAGCAACTAATGATTTCTATGCATAACTCCATATTATGTAACCCACACATTAGACTATCATGTTTTAATCACATATTATGTGTCTTTTTAATAACTAGGGAATAGCTTAAAGGTTAATATTCATGTTTGGTATGTATGAGTTTGAAAATTCATGCTTTAAATGTTTCTTCCAATCAATTCTTTGTCAAATGTATCATAGTCTTGTTATAGAAATCATGTCCAAAGTATACTTTGCAAGAGCCTGTAAAGTTCGGACAACGTGACTGACCACGACATGTTGATTTATGATGGAAGGGACACCCCTAGCTAGGATAATAGCCTATCTAATTGGTCAAGACACCAGATGGGATGGGTCAGAAAGCCGAGTTTAAAAACTCAGGACACCATCAAATTCTCTCTTCCGTTCGCTTCTCTCTTAGTCCCTTCTCCTCTGCTGCTCTCTTTTGCCCCTGCGTTTTGACGCTGCTCTTTGAACGTGCTCTGGCCCACGTGCCAGCTGCTACCACAATGAGAAGAAAAACCACCTAGTCTCATTACATCTTTTATTCTTTTACTTTAATTTCTTTTCTGTTCCGTTGCGAGTTTCGTGTTCTCAGTTTAAGTTTTGCCGCCACGCCTCGTCTCCGAGTTCAACTCGAGTCTGTGACCGCCTCAAAACTTCTACCAGCCACAACTCCGCATCTTCAGCCAAGAGCCAACGCACAACCATTGGCCTCCCAAGACGTCACTTCAACGACTACTGAATTTCCAACCAATCAGCAACCTTGGGAAACCCCCTTTCTGCAAGGACGACAACAAAAGGGAATCCCTTAACACAAAGGCAAACAAGTAAACAACTCCAGATTTTTGCTGAGCTGGCGCATTTTATATAAATTTTAGCCTCATTGAGAAGCTCAATGCGAGGGTTAATTAAGTGATTGATGGTTGTTCAGGTCTATGCAATTGCACATATTGCTATAAACTTGGGATATCACACTTCCATTCTTTTAAACTCATTCCTTTCCTTACTTTCTCTCTTTCTGCAACGTGCGAATGTGTGAATGCGTATGTTCATGTGTTAGATTAGTGTACATGTCTTAGATTTATCAAATAAAGCCTTGTTTATATTGAAGAGAGAAGTATCTTGTGTTTTGTGCTTACAAGTTAATGTCTTAATCTGCCGATCTTGTTGCTGTGCTATTTAATAGTGTTTTCACTATATTTTGGATTTTAATATCCAGTGCAGAGTTTGTTATACGGCTCGTTCAGTGAATCGCTGCCGTGAAACAGTGAGTCTGTTCAAATTCCCTATAAAATCATAAATGATTCCCTTTGAGCTAAATTAAACTATTTCCTTTCAATTAAATATGTTTTTACGTTACACCTATGATAGAAATTAATATTTTCCAACAAAAGTAATTGGCATTTTTACTTTTATAAAGCCTTTTTTTCTAGAAGTGTGCATTAACTTTTGCGTCAAAATCTTATATTCAATCAATAAATTGAATTAGAATAATAAGACATTTGGGGCTGTTACCAAACCAATAAAATCATTATAAACAAAATTCAAATCCTTTAAATTTTAAGGTATTCAGGACAGAGCAACATAAAAATCAGAAAATATAAGCAGCTATAGGACAAAGTTTTACATATAGGCTATGCCATTATTTTTTGTGGGTTTTTTTTATTGTGTACAATTAGCCTATAAAATAAAACGCAAATTATTATCGGGCCTGTTTTAGGCTTTTCCTTATTTTTATGTCCTATTTTAGACGGTGATGAAAAATGATTCGCCATCTCCTCATTAGACGCGCCTTTAGAGAGAAATGCGTCTTTAAGGATTGCATAATGAAAGAGTTTTTGCTTTCGACTTGAATTATTTCGTTTTAAAGTAGTAATTTAAAGCTTTCTGTGAGTCCATACGCAGAGTTTCGGATCATCATTGTGAAGCGCTCCAGCAGAAAGCGCATAAAAGCAAAAAGTTTTGTTGATATTGTGAATGCACACAAATAAAAGTAGACAGTTCCGAATGATGTATTACTCTTACCTTTATGAGCAAAAAGTACGGCATATTTTAAGCTGTTTCTGCTGTAAGAAAAAAAATGCAAGTGATCACGCTGGAGCCTCCATGTCCTGCAGAGCGCGCTTCAGCTTCCACTCTCAGCACAAACTGTTGGATATGCGTCTAACAGCGCGCACATTTATATAGGTTAAACATTTAAACAACTATAAACAACTAACATTGTGATATGCTTGAACTGTTTTATAGATTTTATTTTAGGCTAGTCGTGATGATTTGAGAAGGCTAAATTGATCAAACATAGGCTATGATCAGCTCACTGTCTGCCGCTGGCCGCTTAGTCGTTAAAAAGAAAAAGAAAAAACCTTACATTTAACGAACAAAAAATGCTCCAAACGTTTTTTTAAACATAATTATTTTTTCATTACATACAAAACTATTTTAATATCAGCTGTATAAGCTGTTTTGGGAGAAGGGGAAATATAGAGGCTAATATCTGTGTATTAACAAACTTATTTATAAAGAATTTAAACTTAGCTACAGGAGATTATCAGTGCTATTTTCTGAGAGATGTTGAACCCTCAGTAAGAGATAAATCTTTTACCTTTTATCTTACAGTTGCTCCAAAGGTTGAGGAGACGCATTACAGAATTATGATTTACCCTGTTAGTGATTTTATACACAAACGATTTAAATTTTAAGTGGACCCATGTGGTTTTTCTTATTCTTTTCCTGAAACACTTGATCATCTATTCTTTTACTGAGATGTTACTTCTAAATTCTGGTTTGATATTCATAGTTGGTTATCAGTAAAAATGTAAACAATTCCTCCATTTGTTTTGCAGGATACATTTTCTTTAAATGTGATTTAAATTCTCCGTCCTTTGTTTCAGAGCTTTAAGTACTTTTAAAAAAAAAACCTAAACAGAAAGTCTGAAACTCTTTGCCACTCCAAAATATTTATTATTTTAATGTATTTTTATTTGATGTCTTTTTGTACAATGGCATACAGAAATTAATATCATTTGAACAAATTAGTATTTACAATTTGGAATAAGCTATAGCATACATAAGAAAGGTAAATAGCACTTAATAGCTAATTAAACAAAATTGAGGATGAGTAAAACAATAATAGAGAATGAATAGGAATAATAAAGCATGAATGAGTGTATGGAAAGTGCTGGAAACCCTTGCAGCAGACGCAGACGTCACGTTCAGGCAGACGAACTGTAATGTGGCAGACGTAGATGTCACGTTCGACAGACGTAGATGTCAAATTCGACAGACACAGACGTTACGTTCAGTGAGACGAGTGCATGTAACAGCGTAATATAATTGACCCCGGCCATACGCCATACAGATGCGCTCGTTAGAGACTTGCGGAGCAGAACCGTGAGTATAAAAGAGCATTTAAAAGAGCATTACGAGACAGGCTGCATGTGTGCGGCTGGTCCGGGAGACGTGGGAGACGCCCAGTATTGGGCAGAGCAGAGTGAGTATGAGAAGCACTCAGAGACACAGGCTGTGTGCGCGGTCTTCTGAATTAGCCAACATGCAGTATAAACTTATTTCAAATTAATCTGTTGGAGAGATAAAATGTGTAAGATAACGTTCATGTAGCCCACTAATAAAAACATCTAAAAATGTATCTTTTATTCTCCAGTACTGAAAGCAGAACCGATAAGGGAGCTCTTAATATGCGTTGTGACACAGCTCTTGCAAATTAACTTTTTTGTTTGTTGTCTGTCATTTCGAAGCTGAAGTTACATACATTTTTCTTTAATTTCTTTAATTTGCCTAACTTTCGATCTGACCCTTTTTAAATAGTGGGCGTTTATGCAGTTGGCTAGAGCAGTGCTGATCGGGGAGAACGGAGGTGCGCTCACTCTATTGGTTAGTAAGACTGTCACTCAAGGCTGGCAGTCATGCATATGCTCTGGAACAGAGTAATATCACGTCCACATCGCAGGCTTTGCGATTAGCAAATCGCAACGTCTCAAATCGCGATTGCGATTCGATTTCGATTAATTGCACAGCCCTAATTAACGGCTGACATGTTTGTAGAGATGCTGCATGATGAGGAAGATAAGACAATTCTTAGTCTAAGTCATCAGCATCAGATATTTCAGACTCTGAATCAGGACTATGTGCCACAGAGTGAATCTGGAGTTGTGAAGAATAAAGTCAGACCCAGTCCAATAGATTGAGTAAAAATGGTTTGCACTTACTCATGTAAGCGGAGAACATATAGGTGGCCCATGGTGCTGTGGTGCAATGTGCTGGATGTCACCACCCTCAGTGCCTACACTAGGTGCGGCCAATGTTGGTCCTGGAGAGCCACAGTCCTGCAGAGTTCATCTCCAACCCTAAACAAACACACCTGAACAAGTTAATCAGTGTCTAAGGTTTACCATAAAGCTACAGGCAGGTGAGTTTTTATCAAGGTTGAAGCAAAACTCTGCAGGACTGTGGCTCTCCAGGACCAACGCTAACCACCCCTGGCCAACACCAACCTCACTGCAGATCACCCTTATTACATTGCTGGTGTGACCAATGGACAAAGGAGCTGGTCAAAGAGCTTGTCGTGCAACATATGAAGAGGTGCTTGGTGGGCAGGCCCCACCTTCAAAACCATATTACAGAGGCAATGGGAAAATGTGGGAAAAAACAAAAACAAAACAGTCACCACCCGGCCAGAGGTATACATCAGACAGAAGGGTCAATCGAAGAGGAAGAGGTCCAGGATCTGCCCAGCTGCCAAAGACCGACAAGTCAGCAGCTGGTGATCAGTGTTAGGCCTGTTTACAAGGAGCACAAACCTGTAGTTGTCATTTTTGAGGCATGTAAGCACTGAGATGGCAATTTGAGATGGCACTGTACCTGTGTGATTTTATTTTGTTAGTTTTATTTTCATCTATTCGGTCACATTCGCTACAATTCACTACAGTTGCACTACAGACAGTTCAATTTCAGTGATATCAGTTATCAGTGATATAAGTTATGTGTGACAAAGTGGCAAATAAACATTTAAAGTGTTAAATGTGTTGGTCTAAATAACTGCTAATATATATATATATATATATATATATATATATATATTTTTTTTTTTTACAAAATGTCTTTATTCTTTAGTTTTTTCATGCTTGCATAGATGGGTCATTTTTGACCCATGTGTGTAAACTTGATATAATAACACAAAACCTAGGGGAAAAAAACTAAATATTAATTTGTGGTCATTGTAAAAAGATATTTTGAATATTCATGGATCATGGAATTTATAGATCAAGGAATATGAAATGCTGAAATAAACTGATTTCAAAAGATAAAACAAACAAAAAAATGCCCAGCGACGCATGAAATAACATGGGAAAGGAATGGGGTAATTTTAGACCCATGTTGTGGATTAGAAGGGGTTTTCATAGAGTGTGCATCAAAGGGTTAAAAGGCATCTGTTGTGCAAGACCAGGGCTGAGACCTTATCAAGTCAGTCTTCACCCCACTCTCCAGAATAGGGACGTGAGATGCTACTTTATGGGCTCAGCGTAGATCCCCTCTCCTCTAGCCCGCTGGCCCGCTGTTTCCGTGGCTAGAGTGGTGAGGGTGCATCTACGGGCGGCCAGGGTCGGTGGCAGCCGGGACCATTTCCGTGTGACCCTGGACCGCCCCCAGGTCCGAATATTGTCGTCCAGTACCTCTGCAGCATTGATGTCATCTTTAGCTCGCATGCATAGTGGGGTATCATAACGCACTTCCCCACCAGCAGGTTTCTGGTGGCCCAGATGGCATCCTTGATGACGTTGAAGGTGAGACAGAGCGAGTTGAGTTCCTGTGCTGTCAAGTCCTTCAAGCCCTGGCCCACCCCAAGGATGGTGAGCTGGTACCCTATCTGGGCCCCACCCGCTGGTAGGCACGGGAAATAGAGGGGGCCGGTCTTGGCCTACAGATCCCACGCAGTGCCACACTCCCAGAGCAGGTGGTGGATGGTCTTCGGGGAATTGCATCCGGACCAAGGGCAGATCTGGTTTTTGGCCATACCTCTGGAGTGCATAACCACCCTGACTGGGAGGATCTCATGAGCCACCATCCACGATAAGTCCTTGTGCCTGTTCTTGAAAGTGGGGTGAGCAGAATTCCTCCAAACTTGTTTGGCCTCACATAGTGTCAGGCCTGGAACTGGACTCACCGGTTCCCGGTCCTGCACAAGAGAGATGAGATGCTTGTGATTAGTTATAATGGTGACATCTTCTGTTTCTAAAAGTTATTTCTTTAAAAACTTATTGATGAAACCATACTCCTTAGGAAAAGACACTGGGGTTTTCAAGTCAAATGGTAAACTCTTTGATGTTCTTAGGTAAGACTCCATAGAAAATCACGTCATTGTAGCCGTCTTATTTTCTTTGGATGGGGTCATGGCGTAACTGATGTACAGGGTGGTGAAGCGGCTGCCTAAAAACAGGTGGGGGTCTGGGAGGCCTTTTCCACCATTCTCCGGCCTTTTCTTCACAACCTCCCTCTTTAGGCACTCCCACTTGGACCCCCACAGGAAGTAAAACACCGCCCTCTCCAGCTCCGCAAGGAATTGCCAAGGGGGACTAAAAACAGAACAGACAAGTAAAATCAGAGGTAAAATCACAGATTTAAAAATTAAAACCTTGCCCTCAAACGTCATCTGTCTTAGTCTTCAAAACCCCAGTCTTCGCCTAACTTTCCCTAATATGTCAGTCCAGTTTCCCTGTCCTCCACCCCGTTTGTTAAATGTAACTCCTAAAACTTTAAAATCATTGTCTTTAAAAGCCAAATCAAGTCCAGCTGTGTCTACGTCTCCCCACGGCCTGAAGAGCTGGGCCTCTGACTTGTTCCTGTTAAGTTTAGCGCCCGAGGCCCAACCGTACCAGTCAGTCAAGTCCAGTGCTCGTCATATGGATAAAACGCGCATGGCTAAAAGAGTTATGTCATCCATATATAAAACATAGATCTCCGTCAGTCCACCTGTTCCAGTCATGTCCAGTCCTTTGATCCATTTATCCCTTCTCAAGATCTGTGCCAGTGGCTCAATACAAATCACATACAGAAGAGGAGATAAAGGACACCACTGTAGATATTCACAGCTTTGGAAAGATGCCCATTTACAAGGATTTTGCTGACTAGGCCCTTGTACAGCAGTCCCACCCAAGCTAAAAACCTCTCTGGAAATCCCATTTTTTGCAGTACCTGAAAAAGGTACTGGTGCGAGACTCAAATGCTTTTTCAAAATCTAAATTTAGGACTACTGGCTGAATATTTCTGTCTCTCGCATAACAGATGGTGTCTCTAATCAGCACCAGGCTGTCTGTTATCTTTCTTCTGGCCACAGCACAAGCTTGATCTAGGTGGATCACGTCCTCTAAAACAGTCAACATACGTGTTGCTAAAATTTTACTAAAAAGCTTGCAGTCCAGATTTAAAAGTGTGATTGGTCTCCAGTTTTTTAAGTCAGTCCTGTCCCCTTTTTTGTACAGCAAAGACACTATCCCTATCCTATAACTGTCTGGCAGTCTGTCAAGAGTCTCAATGTTGTTAAAAACAGCCAATAACTCATGTGCTAAAATATCCCAAAACGTAACATAAAACTCTAGGGAGAGTCCATCTGCCCCTGGAGACTTCTCCCTTTTAAAACCTTTAAGAGCTTTGTGCATTTCTATAATGGTAAAATCTTGGGATAAAAGATTGTTTTCGCTATAAACTTTCTTCACTAAAAAGTTTAAAACTTCCCTTGCCGTGTCCTTGTGTACATCTGTTTTACTGTATTAAATCCTCATAAAAGCCTTCTACATTCTTTAAAATCTCTTCTGTTGGGCTTACTTCCCTCCCTCCTACCTTAACCCTAGTTATTTCCCCTCCCCTTGTTATAATCTTTTTTTAAAAAGTGTCTTTTACACTTTTCTCCTTTCTCTATTTCTCTTTCTTTGGTTCTTAAGATAACACCTTTACTTTGGATACTGGATAGAACTGACATTTCTTTTTTTTACCTCTGTTATGTAGTAATCTTAGCTCAAGGGGGGATATTAATAATTAATCATAACTCTTTATAATTAATTATAATATTTGGATAAGTTAATAGAATTAGCTTGATAAAGCAGAATTTACAGTACAATCAATTGATCAGGTTGTCTAGTGAACGCTCAGTATTGATTATTTATGAATTCAAAGAAATCTTAATTTCTAGGGTAAGAGAAATACCCTTTTTAAGGTACAGTACTACTCAGAGCATGTAACAAGATCGAAATCGTTAAATTGACTTTGTTGCAAGCAGGGAATCAGAAACAAATACTCATATGTATTGTGCACAAAGTTTTATTAACTAAATCACAAACACATAACTAGACTAAACAAACACATACATATATACACACACACACATCACACATACATGGTACATGGGAAGGGTAAGTGAGACTGGATGAATGAAACCGGACAGAAACAGGGGAAATGAGGCTGAGTTGACCATCTGAAAGAACCATCAGTCTCTAATTCAAAGCACAGTATACGATAGCTTACAACAAACCTCTGTGTGGTGCAGGGAATGATACTTGCATTTGGATACTTGCAACGAGAACGAGAGTCCCGTGAAGCTTCTGTAGAAGATCTGGATGGTTCCATTCGATGGCCGAAGTTGCAATCTCTTGAAACTCCAAAGTTGTTCTTGACTCTATTGGGGTTGAGAGAGTCCTCTCTCCTTTTTTTTTTTTTTTTTTTTTTTTTTTTGTTAACAATTTTTTATTAAGTTTTCTTTTTGAAACAGCAGTAACCAACACAAAGCAACTGTGCAAATTCAAAACCCACCCCAACCCACAACAAAACAGTTCCCACACGGATTCCAGAAAAGATAACACAAAACCAAACGCTGAACGACACAAACCCACAGCCTCCACACTAGATCCATGCACACGAGAAGTTGAGAGTTCCACTGAGACAATGTCCAACAAACACACAGTCCAGATTCGTCTGTCCACTGTGTGAGGAGGACTCCAACGGTTGACTAGCAATGTTTTGCTGCTATGAGAGCAGCTAACAGTAAACATCTTTGTTGGACGGACAAGGTGAAGTCCCAAAAGTCATTCATGAAAAAATTGGAGCTGAGACCCAAAAAGGTGAGAGAGAAGGGCACTCCAAAAAAAAAAATAAAAAAAACAAATATGAAAATGTGCCTAAAGATCCTTGCGAACAGAGATTACACTTAGGAGAAAATGACAGATTCAAATTCAGAAAAAAAAAAAAAAAATTCAAAATCTGAAAATTTCAAGAGAAAGGTTGACAAAACAGAGAAAAAGTAGGGTCAGGAATACAAGGAGCATAAACTGAAAGAAATACAATATTCCTGTTCTCCACTATTGTTTTTATATGTGTTATTCTACCGTTTGTATCACAACCTTTATCTAAAATAGTTATATATAAAGTCTTCCGAACCAATATTAGGACACCCTTGGTTTTAGTATCCGAAGATGAGTGAGATACCACTTCATCAAACTTATTATTACACCTGTGTATATCCTCCTCTTTCAAATGGGATTCTTGAACTAGCACTATATCAATCTTTCTTCTTTGCAAAAAATCCAGAAAACCTGTACGTTTGTGAAGGCCATTTAGGCCTATTACAAGTCAGAATATTAAGGTCGGTCATGGGTATCAAACAGAATTACTGCATAATAAAACAGAATACAAGTTTGAAAATAAAACCAGTTGAGTCTACCATTAAACCACCCCCCACCCTTCCCATCACTATTCAAAAAATATATATAAATACATTCCCATAAACTATGGCAGATCCGTGGCATCAACAAAAACCTGCCCGTTACTGTAACACCAACATTGGCCCCATAGTCACATATTGACTAGGTAGTATCTCTATTTAAAAAAAAAAGAGAGACGGAATACAACTAGAAACATAAATAACATAACATCATAATCAGTAAGCGATACTGAATGAATTAAGAAGTGAACATTAAAGTGAACAATGAAAGGCACAGTCACCTAAACATTTAGAGTATCTCTTCTCCGATTAGCAAATGTCCAGCTGAAGTTCACTAAGAGTTGGTGGATGAAAGGGATCTGAGAAAAACTCTTGCTTCTTCTGGGGAGTGTAGCATTTTAGGTTCACCTTGATTGAGAATGACCTTCAGCGTTGCAGGATAAAGAAGAAAATTCTGGATGCCAGCTTCTCTCATTTCCTTCCTAATTGGCGCAAATGCACTTCTTCTTTTTGCGGTGACCGGAGAAAAATCTGGAAAGAAAGACAGCGTTGCTCCGTCGGATGTTTTCACCGGGGCGTGGAGTCTGGCGGCCCGCAGAATGAGCTCCCTGTCCGTGTACCGCAGCAGTTTAAAGATGAAAACCCGTGGTTTAGCGCGATCTGAGGAGAGCCTTGTGTACACGCGATGCGCTCGCTCCACTTCAATCTCTTTGCCTGCCAGAGACGGCAGCCACGTCGGTAGCGATCTTTTCAAAAAGCCCATAGGGTCGTCCTTTTCATAACCTTCAGGCAATCCGACCAGACGCAGATTGCTGCGCCTATTGCGATCCTGTAAATCCACAACCTGTTGCTCGAGCGCGGCAACGCGCCTATCGTGATCTGCGACAACTTTCTTTTGTTCTCTCATCTCCCCTGTTAGAAGATCCAGTTTAGAGCATAGCGACTGAACAACTGACATGTGAGAAGCGAACTCGTTCCGCATCGCCGTCAACTCGGTTCTTAGAATGTCCTCAAAGTGTGAAACAGTGTTCGCCATCTTGTCCATCATATCACTTGCGGTCGGTGACTTGTATTTCTTCTTAATCGGAGATGCCGACGGAGACAGCTCCTGCTGTTTCCGATTGTACTCCATCAGGGAAAGTATTATTAATGAATAAAACAAAATTAAACTGCAAAAAAACTGCAAAAAGGGGCCAAACGTACGGAACTCTACTCAAGTGCGACTAGGTTCATGAGCACGTCACGTGACTCCCTGAGTCCTCTCTCCTAAGTAAGCACATAGCTGGGTGTAAAATGGGGCCTGTTGGCCTTGTGGGCCGCAGTGGAACTGCAGGCCGCAATCCATAGATGAAGATGCAGAGCTTCTTGATGTGATCAGCTGGGCTGAACCTCCATTTGGAGCGGTTCAAATCTAAATAAAAATGACGGTGTTGCTATTTTAATCTCAAATCCTAATATCTTGATGAAAGGTGGCATGGTGGTAAGGGAAGGGCAGGCACTTTTAATAAACCTGACCTTTTTAGGGAAGGATTTTAATGTTCTTACTGTGTCTGGTTTTCAGAGAAAAACAACAGGTATGAGCTTTTAGAAGACTTGCAGCCCCACATGCTAGGTAGGGTTCCCCTAGTGGTGGCAGGAGACTTTAACTGTGATTTATCAAAAAAAGTGTAGAGGAGCTTGATAAGACATCAGTTTTATTGCAGGGTTTAGTTTAGAGATTTTAAGTGAGTTGACTATTTTAAAACTGTGCATCAAAGAGTGGAGCACTTCACCTGGTTTACTGGTGATGGCACCAAAGCCTCTCGAATCTACTACATGTTTTCAAGGGACTGCCCGCTGACTGATGCTATATTGACCCCCCTCTTCTTTTCAGATCACTTAATGCTGTCTTGCACACTTTCACTCCCCTCAGGTGTGACAGTAGGGGGAGGGCTGTGGAAGCTGAACTGCTCCTTGATGGATAATGAAGAAATAGTTAGAGAGTACAGAGAGCAGTTCAGCCAGTGGCAGAACCTCCAAAACGTTTATCATCCACAAAGTACACAAAGTCACTGTAGAATAAGTTTTAAATTATATAGTCAAGAGAGTCAATAGTCAAAATGAGCTTTTAGCCCAAGATTTTACTGTTTTAGAACTCCAAAAAGCACTCAAAGCTTTTAAGAGGGTGACGTCCCCAGGAGCAGACGGACTCCCCCTAGAGTTTTGTCTAACATTTTGTGACATTTTAGCTCAAGAACTTTTGACAGTTTTTAAAGACTTTGAGATCCTTGACAGACTTCTAGACAGATTTAGAACAGGGATAGTTTCTTTACTTCACAAACAAAGACAGAAAGATTTGGCTAGTAGTCCCAAATTTAAATTTTGAAAAAGCATTTGACCGAGTCTTGCACCAGTACCATTTTCATGTACTGCAAAAAATATGGGCTTTCCAGAGAGGTTTAGAACTTGGGTGGGACTGCTGTACAAGGGCATAGCCAGCAAAATTCTTGTAAATGGGCATCTTTCCAAAGCTGCAAATATCCACAGCGGTGTCCATCAGGGATTGTCCTTTATCTCCTCTTTTGTATGTGGCATGTGTCAGGAGTCCGAGCTCTGCACTTCTCCCTCTCGCCACCAGAGGTCACTATCTCCCGGACTCCGTTCCCCTAACTCCACACACCTGTGTGATTA